>APFE031438021.1:57789-78514 GCA_000404065.3 Pinus taeda
CTGTCCAGAAATCTCCCTTGCTCTCTTGCTCTCCTTCTCTCAATCTGCTTATGAAAGAATTGAATCGAATGTGATCTTTTCCTCCTTTTCCTCCCTTAATATAACTCCAAGTGACTTTTGGGTGATCCAAGTGACTTTTGGGTGATCTCTAAATCCAATGGCTGAAATTTTAGATCAATGGCTGAGAATAAATGCACATTTAAATCTCACTTTCTATTTTTTAATTCACCCACTTTAATAAAGACCCACTTAGTCATTTATTTCCAAAGTCACTTTTCCTTTCTAATTTTTCATTGACTTTATAAAAGTTACTTTAAAATTAGACTTAGTAACTTTATCACTTAAAGTCACTTTTAAATTAGATTTTAACTTTATAAAAATTATAAAGTCACTTTAGGAGAAAAATTAAAATCCTTTGGACACTTTTCCCTAGGCCAAAGATCAAAGCCTAAGGGAACCACCTGTCCTCCGGTACCAAATTTCAACAAACACCATACTTCGCTACATTCTCCATCGAGCGTTTGCCATACCCCCGCTGTCATAAACTTGACATGCCGTTGTCCCCGCTGCCCGTCGGCCGGTCTCCTCGACCAAACTTCCCAACGGGGTTGTCTGCGTACTCCCTTTTCGCCGTTTTCACGTGGTCTCCAGGGTATCAAAAGTCGTATTGTTAATACATATGATTTCATAAACAGTAACCTGTCAGTCCATTTAAACAATTTTTTATTTGTTTTTGTTTTTGATTTTCTTTCTTTATTTCAATTGGTTCAATATGATATAATTTCATAACATAGTTGTTTAAAAAAAAATTAATAATAATATTATTATTATTTAAAAAAAAATTAGTTCAAGTTAAGAAAGGAACTTTAAGTTGGCGGACAAATATACACCCCCACAAACCTGTTCAATGTCGTCGATGACAATGACTGATTTTGGCAAAAAGTTGATTGATCTTGAGAATAGGATTACTAGCCATTCCAATGAGTTTAACCAAAAATTAGTCGATCTCGAGAGCAATGTTACTGGACATTCTGAGGATATCAAGAAGCTTCAGGATATGACAAATCGGATAGAACAATAGCTCGGGCAGAACCATATCAAATCCGAAATGAATCATAGTCAGACAATGACAATGCTGACTGTTTTGTGTGAGGATGAAGATTACACTTGAACAACTATTCCAAGATGATGGAGGTAATTAACCGCACAATTCGTCAGATTCAACAAATTCTCATGAAATCATCCACCCACCGTTAAGAAAATAGTAATGCCACCTTTATAAATAAGCAACTTTGGAATTCATTCACCAATCAACACCCCCTTTTCGCTCCACCGTTAGCAACATATCAACGAAGAGCAAAAATCGAGCTACCCAAGTTCGATGGTAACGAAAAATGAAGTGATGCGTGGCTGAATAAAGCAAAATAATATTTCGAGATTTACAATATTGACAATGATGACGAAAAAATTAGGCACGCTTCCATGAAAATGGAAGGCGAAACATATAATTGGTATATGTGGTGGAAGAACAAGACACTCTCTATCAGTTGGAGAAAATTTAATGATGCATTCTTTAAAAGATTCCAAGGTGTAAAGGAAGAAGGGTTCTTTTCAACATTCATCAGAGTGCGACAAAAAGGAGATGTGGATGAATACACTCGAGAATGGGAGACCTTAGCAACATGAGTACCTGGGTTATCAGAATCTCATCTAATTCAACCATACATCTTCGGACTTAAAACTCATCTACGACTAGAACTTGAGCTTCATGACATTACGTTGATAGAAGTAGCAAGACGGAAAGCAAAAGCTGTTGAAAAGAAATTTCAAAAGATACTGTGGTCAAAATCGGGAAAAAGTATATTTGAGACGAAGAATTGCCTAGTCTGTGAATACGGATAATACAAGATATGTTCCACCACATCTTCATGAAGGCGAAAAATCCAACGTGGAAATGCAAAGGATGAAAGAAGGCAAGTGCAAACGCTGGCGAAAAGTGGGACCCTAAACATAGGTGTGCTAAAGGAAAAGAGATAAGAAACCTATATAATTATGAAGCAAATAATGATTCAAACAATGATGAATTAGACATAGAAGGAATAGAAGATGCCTCAGAATTCCCTCCAGAGTTAGATGACAGAAGCATTCCGCAAGTGTCATTATTGGCTATGACAGGTATATCACAACCTAAAATTAAAAGGACATATAAAGAAGAACGGCGTAGTGGTTCTCATTAACTTCGGTAGCACCCACAATTTTTTAAACTCAACCATGGCAAAGGGACTCAACATTTTCACATTTCCCATGCCCAACATGAAGGTGATGGTCATCGATGGTAAGAAGATTGGAAAGGTAGGGAAATGCCATAAGGTCAAATTGCAGTTTCAAGACTTCAATTTAGAATCCCTGTTCTAACTGTACCATTAGGAGGAGTAGATGTGGTCTTAGTTATCCAATGGCTACGAACCCTAGGCACTTACTCTGCCTACCATCAACAACAGTTCATAAGCTTTAATTGGGAAGGGCAGAGGTACAAGTTATACAGATTCCAAGCACCAGAAAATCAAACTGTGTCGTCATCCCAGATGATGAAAATGATTCAAAAAGTAGCACCAACTTATGTAGTACAATGTCACCAATTAGAAATGTTATTTGCAAACGTGATCAACGAAGAGTCACCAAAAGTACAAGGGCTAATTCAGAAGCATGAAAAAGTATTCTAAGACCTTCCCCATGAAAATGCCTCCTAACAAGGAAATCAAGAATACAATAGAAGTCAAAGCAGGAACAGACCTCGTCAACATTAAGCCATATCGATATCCACATCACCAAAACACTGAAATTGAGAGATTTATCCAAGACTTTTTAAAACGTGGGATCATCTCGAAAAGTAAGAGTTCGCACATTGCTCCAGTGGTACTAGTAAGGAAGAGGGATGGATCATTCAGGCTATGCATTGATTGTAGAGGATTAAACAAAATAACGATTAAAAACAAATTCCTAATTCCCTTTATCGATGAAATGTTGGATGAACTACATGGCGCAAAATACTTCTCAAAATTGGATTTAAGGTCAGGCTATTACCAAATCAAAATTAGGTTGGAAGACATACCAAAAACGGCGTTCCGAACACACGAAGGTCACTGCGAATTTAAAGTAATGCCCTTTGGGTTAACCAATGCACCAACAACGTTCCAAGCCACTAAGAACGGGTTATTTCGTCCATATCTTAGGAAGTTTGTATTAGTATTCTTTGATGATATTTTAATTTATAGTAAAACTTGGAAGGAGCACCTACAACATGTGGATAAAGTTCTTATACTAGTGAAAGAGCATCAATTCTACGCCAACAAATCCAAATGCACCTTTGGGAAAGAAGTAGAATATCTCTAACACATAATATCCCATGAAGGAGTAAAAGTGGACCCTAATAAAATCAAAGCTATAAAGGAATGGACCAAGCCAGTTAATATATCCAAGCTAAGAGGGTTCTTAGGATTGACTGGATATTATTGAAGATTTATTAAAAACTATGCGCATATAACTACACCTCTAACAAACCTTTTAAAGAAGAATTCATTTCAATGGAATGAGGAAGTAGGAAGGTGTTTTCAAGAATTGAAGGAAGTTATGTCTAACCCTTGGTATTGGCAACTCCATATTTCTCTAAACCATTTATCATTGAGTGTGATGCTTATGGGTTCGGTATAGGTGCAGTGTTAATGCAATAAGGGCATCCAATAGCGTTTGAAAGCAGGAAGCTCAATAAACGAGAATGTCTTAAGTCCACATACAACAAGGAAATGCTTGCTATCATGCACGCACTGGCCAAGTGGAGACAATATCTTTTGGGAAGTAAGTTCTCCATTCAAACAAACCATAATAGTCTCCAACACCTCCTTCAACAAAAAACACTTTCCGAAGAACAACAAAAATGGATTGAAAAAATTGTCGCTTTTGACATGGAGATACTACATAAAAAGGGAAAAGACATTGTAGTAGTAGATGCCTTGTCTAGGAAGGACAAAGAATTGGATTACTTGCAGTCTCGGTTGTTGTTCCTGAATGGCTTAATGAGATTTGAAGTGAGTATGCCAAGGATCCAGAAATAATTGCGATAATCAATAACCTTCTAGACAACTCAAAATTAGAATGGAAGAATGATATTCTATGGTACAAAGGAAGAATCTATTTGAATTCAAACTCCAAGTTTAAATCCAAGATACTCAAGGAGTCACATGATTCATCGTTAGTCGGACATGTAGGATTCTTTAAAACTTACTACAAAGCACATCAATTTTGGAAGGGGATGAGTCGCGATATTCAGAAATATGTAGCAGAATGTGACAAATGTCAAAGAAATAAAAGTGAAAATATTACGATACCTGGATTACTTCACCCCTTAAACATTCTGAATCAGAAATGGGAAGAAATATTGATGGACTTTATTGAGGGATTACTTGTATATGAAGGCAAGGATAAGATTTTCGTAGTAGTTGACATACTCACCAAATATGCTCACTTTATTGCAATGAAGAAATCAGAGTCAGCTAAACAAGTCGCTGAGATATTTTGCAAAAATATTCATAAATTACACGGTTTTCCGAAAGTCATTGTGAGTGATAGAGATGCCAAATTTAAGGGTAAATTTTGGAAGGAATTGTTCAACCATATAGGAACTGACCTAAATATGAGTTCCGCTTACCACCCTCAAATAGATGGACAAACAAAGGTTGTCGATAAATGTTTGCAAGCCTATCTATGTTGTTACGCTACATAAAAACAAAATAAGTGGGTTTAGTGGTTGCATCTCGCTGAATGGTGGTATAATTCTACTTATCATATGTCAGCAAAAATGACTCCATTCCACTCTTTGTATGGGTACGAACCTCTGAAATGGAAGGATCTAGCTATCGTCTAGACAAATCTACCAGTTGTTAAAAACCAATTAGAAGAAACCCAAAAAATCGTCCAAACCCTAAAAGAAAATTTAAATAATGCAAGAAACTATATGAAGCAACAAGCCGACCGAAACAGAACTGAGAGAGAATTTGAAGTTGGAGAATGGGTATTTGTCAAGCTCTAGCCATACAAACAATTGTCCACAAAACAAAAAAGGAAAAAATAAATTAGCACCAAAGTTCTATGGACCATACCAGATCAACAAAAAGATCAACCAAGTTGCATATAGTTTAAGTCTTTTGGATAAAAGTCGTGTCCACAACGTCTTCCATGTATCCTGCCTTAAAAGGGCACTGGGTGACCATCAATCAACACAAACAATGCTTCTATCCTTAGATGATGAAGGAAGGGTCATTTGAGAACCAGAAGGTATCATATCCACCAGGGAAAAGAAGCTTCGATCTTGTGTAATCAAGGAATACTTGATCAAGTGGAAGGATTTACCAGAGAAGAAGCTTCGTGGGAGATTGAAGTACTTCGTCAACAACATCCGTCGTTATGTCTGCTTTGAGAACAAAGCATTTTTTGGGAGGAAGGAAATGTTATATAAAAAACTATTTAATTAATAGTTATTCAACAAAGGGCATGATCAAAGATCATGCCCATTCACCAAGAGGCACCCAAAGTAGTATAAAGCTAGGGGTCTCCCACAATTGTAATCATCTTCTATATCTTTAATAATAATAAATATGAATTTTTTGAATATCTAACTTGTTTGTGCCAAGCAGGATTGTAAATATCCTCCACCCATTCTGATGTTGGATCAATATCGTCTAACACAATGGGATCTAGATCAGGTGTTCTGTTCATTGTTTGGTTTTGCCTTATTCGAAGGTTGTATTGCACGAAGACAAGATCATTTAACTGTTTTTGTTCCAAATGGTTTCTCTTCTTCATGTATATGTGTTCAAAAATAGACCAACTGTGCTCACAACCTGAAGCACTGCAAGTTTGGTTGAGGACTCTAATTGCAAACTTTTGCAACTGAGGACATTGGCCGCCAAATGACATCCACCAATATGTTACAAAGAAAAAGACATTAATTAGTAACTTAGTTCATTTCATTACTTATTTACAAATTACAAGTATTAATATAATTTGAATTGTAAATCTGTAAATAATTTAACTTGAAAAGAAAAACATATTGGAATTGCTTACCCGGTTGATCCACCTCTCTTGCTATCTTTGCCAATTTTTTTTTCCAAAGGTACTAGTTGCCATATTGAAAAGAGTAAGTTGTTTATGTATTTCCAATTGGTTTGCATGGATAGGGACCATGTACTCCAAGCAATCAATCAATCCAATTGTGACCTCCCCATCTTGCAGATCTCCTAATTGAGCTTTATAATGCTACTTTGGGTTCAAAAAAATACCCAGCGGCATTTATAGGACGATGGAGTTGATTGTTCCATCTGTTATCAATGATCTCCCATATACGACCATATTTAGCTAACCTATCGTTGTAAGCTACCCATATTTGCTCCTTTGCCTGATCCATAGCCTCATAAATGTAGCCCATTGCCAATTTTTCTCCATCCACCAAACTTAGCACCTTAACAAAGGGCTTGATAATTTTGACAAGCTTTTCAAACCTTTTCCAAAAATAATTGTCAAAACCTCATTTTTGGTGTCTTTGCCATCTTGTCTACGAGCCCACCGAGATTCAGTCCAATCATCAGAACAAAATATTTTCTGTAGGTTTTTCTGTTGAGAATTGAGACATTGCAACATGAGGAAGTGAGTTGCAAATCTTGTAATTGCAGGCCTAACAAGCTCTTTTCCCCTAGTGTTTTTCCTCATTAGGTTCAATACCCATGGGTGGTTATAAATGTATTTTGTAATGCACTTGGCATATTCTACAATGTGTTTTACCCACTCCACTCAAGCATCTTTCCAACAAAGACATAGTTTGAGGCATTATCTGTGAAGACCTGCACAACATTTCGCTCCCCCACTTCCTGAATAATGTCATCCAAAAGCTCAAATAGAAGGGCTGCATCCATCACCTTATTAGATGCATCAAATGGTCTCAGAAACATGGTTCCTTGAAGGCACGAAACAAGGAAATTAATGATAGTGCAGTTCTTTCCATCGGTCCATCCATGTGACATGATTGAACAACCTGTTTTGAGCCATGACTCCCTATACTCAACCAAATACTCATCAATGGAAGAAACCTCTTTTTGCAAAAGAGCTCCCTTCAAGTCACCTGTACTAGGGCCTTTGAAGCCCTTTCCTGCAGCTGCAATAGAGTCCCACATAGCTTGCTAATAAGGTGAGTGAACAACATTAAATGGGATATCTGCATCATACCACCATCTAGCAATGTATTGATAAGAAGTTTTTTTGCATTGTTTTTTCCAATGTTGATCCAAAGTGGGTTGATGACTTGGCTGGGAGGAAGTGGGATTAGCAGAGGCAATGGTGGCAGCGGATGAGAAATAACTCTAGATGTTTGTTCTCTTTGTTCCTTTTTATTCTTGGCCAAGAGGAGGAGGAACATTGTGAAAGGGGTCATTGGTGGAAGAAATAGAAGAGGAGTCTTGAATCTCATAATCATCATACCCGCTCTCTTTCATGGCTTCTAATAATTCCTTCTTCCTTGCAATTTCATCTTGGATGGCCTTCTCCCTCGCCTTATTCTCCTCAATCTTTTCAAACTTGGAAAGGTATTCTGCCCTAATAGGACCTAACACTTCATTTGGTGCTTGACATGACTTTACTTGGTCTCTTATCCTAGCCAAGTGTTGTTTCACTCTGAGAAATACCCCCACCTCCAATAGATTTATTGCAAAATTTGCATATCATTTTTCCATCAATCAAATCACAATGAACCCATGCACTGTCCTTGGCTTTTGGAGCCATGTTGGCTTGAAATAGTTAAAATTTGCAAAGAAATCTGCCATGTAAAAAAATGTAGTTAAGAAAAATGGAAAACTAAAGCTAAATTTAGGAAAAAAATGCACATTATAGCCTACAAAATTTGATAGCATAGAACTAGAGCTTTGATAGCATAGAACACAAAAAATATAATTAATGGACAACAGTGAAATGAGAATTTTTTCAAGTGAAAATCCTTACCTGGAAATGCAAACTAGCTTCCTTAGCTTCCTCTTGAAGATGCCAACTCTCCTGACAGTCCCAAACTATCTCCAAAATAGCTTCAACTCCACCTCCAAGCCTCCAAGATGACTACGCCAGCAAAAACTCAACACTCTCCAAGCTCCGAATCAAACTCTAAAAACTCCAAATGAGATGTGTGAAACAAATGAGAGGGGTAAGTTCCTTTTAAAGGCTCGGAGAGGGTGTTTTTGGAGGGAAACAACCCTTATTTTCCCCCAAAACACCTTGGAACCTTCCTAAACGCATCGTGTGGGTCCGCACGTGGCCTTGGCAATGAACCAACCTGTTTAGGATGGAACTGATCTATTTGACCATAAATCTGCCAGTTAGGGCCACTTTTTCTGGTTTTTGGGCGAAATGGAGGACTGAACTAGGTTTTTGTGCCGGTTTGACTTGATCGCACATGAACTAGCTGATTTTTAAAACTATGCTCTTAACAAGGGATGTATTCATATGGAAGATCTCAAAAGTCAAAACACATGAACCATGAAGAGTTTAGGCACCTTGACGTACTAGATTCTTGACCAGGGCAATCTATTCGGGTGGGACTAAGATGGACTAAAGCTTTCAGCCTCTCTAGGTACCATCAAACTTACTAACAATCAACCCAGGGAACTAGGTGCGTAATGCAAGGTCAAAGCTCTATGACCAATGCCACCCTCCCTACTTGAGGAACTAGATATTAACACAAAGGCTGACTAGATGTCCTCCTAGGCATACACATTGCCTCAACACATCAAATCTCTCCCGATCAAACATATCAGTAACATCGAGTATGCTCCCAAAACTTCAAGAGATTTACCTGAACAATCACAACCTCAATCAGTAACAAAATTTCAAAGATACATAGGTAAACACAAACCTTTGGGGTTTTCAATCATCTTGATGCTGCTTTACAATTTATCACAATAGGACTTAGAGGCTTCCAAACAAATCTTGATAGAATTTTCCTCAATCATATAGCTTCCTTTCCTATTTCTTAAGCAACAACATATTCTACAACTGGATCTTGCTTTCCTTCTTTCAATATCTCCAATTTCTTCTTCAAGATATCCAACACGACTATCATATGCCCTCCCTCTCAACTTGGGAGATATACTCTTTTATTTATCCAGGCTCTCTCTTAACTTAGGGAGATGAACTTCCTTTCCATAGCATCGAAGAATCTTTCATGGCTTCAACTTTTTATTAAAGTCATCTTGATCATCATCATTCATATAATTTCCTTCATCATGCTTATCAATCAAATCAACTTTACTTAGGAATATTTTCAACATTTTGAAGATTATGAACCTGCACAACATGGATAGCAAGTACAACCAAATACATATATTGAAGCATGAACTTAACTATATCAGAATCATGGAAGTGTTAGACTTCAGACATCAAATACCTAAACTTAGTTAGGTTGTTAATTTTAGGTATGTTCTATGCTTAGAACAATTTAGTTCAATTTTCATAGTTAGCTCAATATCTTTTCCAGATTAGCAATCACATTAGCATTAAAGTAAATTGTAGATAGAACATAAACGTAGATAACAGAAGACAAGCCAAGACAAGAGGACACAAGATGTGGTGCTAGCCAAGGACAAACCCCAATGTGGTTATCATGTTGCCCATGCATCTTGCTACACTATCATGCATTCAAACTTCATGGGTCACCTTGCTGTCACATTCCTAGCACTGTTGTTCCACTGTTAGTGATTGCTACTCCTATGATTGCTTGTTGTCCCATTTGCGTTTGCAGCACAGTGCTTGCTTTTGGTCCCATTTGTGTTTGCAGCACAGTGCTTGCTTTTGGTCCCATTGTAACCTACAACGACCCAACATACCTTAAACATTGTTGTTCCAAGTCTGATTTTGCTGTTGTTTTTACTGTGACTGGTTAGGGCATCTGGTCAGGCTGCAACAACCCTTACAAACACATCTAATAGTCCACATACAACCCTCAAAGACTATGGCACACCTTCATGAGACTCCACACTTAGTATGCTGCTGTTTTGGGCATATACTAGCCCTTAATCCTCCCTACGTAGACCCTAACTGTGGTGCTATGGCTTGCGGCCTAGCACACAATCCAAGAATTCTGTCTGCAAAATAGTGGCCAAACAGACTTGCGAGAGAGGTCTCCTAATTCGGTCTTCCCAGTAAGCAACTTGGCCTTCCTTTCAGCAACTTAGTGCCCTCTTCTTGCTGCGGCTACTTGCGGCTAGGGCTTGCTAAGGCCTGCGGCTAGGGCTTGCTAAGGCCTTCTCCATAGCTGCGTTAAGCTTCATCCATGAAAAAGGTAAGGGCTCTTTTAGGTCAACGTATAGATCCCTTCCATAGCTTCGCTGGCTTGTCTTCTTTGCTGCAGCGAGGGCAACCTCCTTTCCTCCAACGTCTAGGGCTTCCACTCCTAGATTTCTCTTCCACTAAAACCCAAAGTGAGTGGAGAGAAATCAAGAGAGAAGTGTGTGTGAAATGATTCTCAAGTCATCTCCTCTTATATTAAAACGTTGAGCACATGTGGGTGTTATTTGGTTGCTGGCCAACCTTGACCAATTGTCTTATAACACAAATAAATCCATAACTCCATGAATACTTATTGGAATTGGATTATCTCTAGATCAGTCCTACACCTCTCGATGAGAGGGATCCAAGAAAAATATCAGCTGCCATAAATAAGATGACCTACATGGAGTTTGGCCCTAGTTGCCAATTTTAACATGGGTTCATAGGCAACAAGAGACACATACTTTTAAACCTCAACTTCTTGGTCGGGCTAGGTTATAACCTCAATCAAGATATCAGTCTCATTATATCTAGGACCTCAATATTTCTTCTAGAGAGATGACAATCTTTACTATAATATATTGCAAACACTAGAAGCAATTCAAACAATTATAGTTCTACAATACATCCAACAACTTTAGATTTCATATGTTAGACTTCCACCAGGATTTAGTGCAAACCCTAGATTCCATACATTAGACACTAAGCTTCAATAATTAAAACCAAATCACAAAACAAACTAAGGTTTCAACTAAATGACCAACTTCTACTAGGATTTGTTGTAAACCCTAGATAATGGAAACACTACTACCATATCTCAAAATATCAAGCTTCTACTAGGGCTTAGTTACAAACCCTAGAATTTACATACTATGTGCATCAACAATTTGGTTAGCACATATGCATATCTAGGATTTCATAATCATGCACAAGCATATCACTATCCACTAGGTAAGCCCAAGGAACAAATATCGACACATTTAAAGTCAGACATATGACAATCTTGATTAGGCTAGGGTTTTGATCATCTATGCTATCAACTCTCTAGCTCTATGCTATCAAAATTTTGTAGCTTGCATGTGCATTTGTTTTCCTGGCCATGGGCTACATTTATGAGGCTCTGGATCAAACAAAGGCGCAGATACAGGCAGCTTACAAGGACAGGTTAGCTAAATATGGTCGTATATGGGAGATCAGAATCGGTGGAGGAGACTGAAGATCTTGTGTTTGACGCTGATTTTGATATCGACATGGCTTTAGCGGGGGATGAAGCAGATTATGTGGCGACATCAGAACTAGGATTAGTAGCGGCATCAAGGAAAGGCAAAGAATCAATGGAAGGCACTAGTCGTGCAGGTCAACAAACTCGTGCTTCCATTAGGTCCACTTCTATTGTTATTAGTGGCATTGATATTGAGGTTGCATATCAGGTTGAGGCATCCTCAGACTCTGAACCAGATGATGTCTATGTAGCTCTTAATGATGATCCTGTGGCTAGTAGTAGCGATGAACTTGATGATTGATCATATGTACACTGTAGACTTGTAGTAGGTCAATGGCCTCATAGCTTGTAGCATTGTTTTTGGACTTTATAGGCCATTTAGAGCCTCATTGCTTTTGTATTTTGCTATTTTGTCGATGATATGTATTGCACTCAGTGCCATTTTGATATATTCACGTTTACATGGTATATAAATGAGCAAACTTTGCATATTTTGTCTCTATTGGCTTGGAATCATGGTTTTGAATCTTAAAAATAGTTTTGTTACATTAAAAATTAATTATTTAATGTATTTTTTAAAAACCGGTTCGTTTAGACCAAACCAGTGCTGGTTAGATCGGTTCCGGTCAGTAAATCGGTTCATTAGGTGGACTGGTCCGGTCACCGGTTCCGGTTTTAAAAACTCCCGTTTTACTCATAAACCCTAATTTACCAAAGCCTCAAGGTCTAGGAATACACAACCCTAAAGGACTAGGGTTTGCATAACAATACTAAAACTTCAATTATGATACTACCATCAAAACCCCAAACATCAAAGGAATAGAATTTTTCTAGATTTAACGAGTGACCCTTAGTAGGCTAGGATATTTCACATTAGCATTGACATGCCCTTAGGTTAGGGTTTTACAAAGAACCTTTTAGGTTCCGCAAACATGATGATTTAATGAGGATACATTTAATCTAATGATTAATCTCCCAAATAAGAATCTTTAAGACTCAAAAGTCCTAGACATAACACTTGTTAGTAATGTAAAACAAATATATTTGAATGAATGGATATTCCTTTATCATGAAGAGAACAAGGCTTATGGTCTAAAACATACCTTTAAGTTGTTTTCTAGAGAAACCTTACAGGACATCAATAAAACTTCTATCATGCTTTGTCTTGTGAGATCTTCTCCATAGCCCTTGAGCATATCAACAAGTTTTTCCTAAACAAGGAAAATATGAAAATAAATGTTATTAGCATATACTACAAACACATTTAGATAGGAAAAGGAAAGCCAAATATAAAAGATAATACAAGGAGTAAGATACTCATCTTTGGAAAAATGGCGGGGGCTCCCTCTTAATCCAATCTCGAGGGATACCTATAACTTTAACAAAACATTCAACAATGTTTTTCCAAAGCATGTTAAACCTATAAGTACTAAAAATCAAAATACAAAACAATTCAAAAACTTATAGTAGAGGGACTTATTAATTAAGTCCTTATTTCTGATTCTTCTGTCTTGTTCTTCTTTGGAGATCCTTCTTCGACAACATTTGGTTGATCCCTATTGCGCTTTCTATTTCTCAGATTCTTAGGACAATCGCTTCTATAGTGACAATTGTAGCGTTCAATCTTGGATAGGTCTACCTTCCTTCTAGGCCTTTTAGACTTCTTGAAGGTGCCTTCGTTCTTTTAATGAGCGGAATAGGCATTTGAAGCTTTCTCCTTTTCATTCTCTTTGTTGCTTACTAAATAAATTCGGACTTCTTCTTGACTACATGCATTCATAAATATTTGATTGTAGGAGTTTCCTTCCAACTGTTGAGACCTGATGAAAAGGAACTCCAAGATGTTGGTAATACTAGAAGTGTAGTGATTACAAGCTCCTTTTCAGGTACTATCTCATCTATTGCTTGGAGTTCATCTCTGATTCTAGCTATCCTTATAAAGAAGGATGCCACAGTGTCTTCCATTGTCATCCTTATAGTTCTTAGTTCATTCTTAAGACTTGCAGTTTCACCAAGAGTTTTGATTGTGAATAATTTGGATAAGGCCTCATACATCTCTTGAGCGGAATCTATGTTGGATATATATGGGATGAGGTTGTCCTTTATTCCATCCACCATTAGGGTCATGGGCAATATCTTTGTTTCTCTGAATTTTGCCTTTTTTTGCATCAATATCTTTGTTTCTTTACTTTTCCTTCGACTAGATCGAAGATTTTTTTTTTCTTGAGGGTGAGATCTATCCTCTTTTTCCATGCCCTATAATTAGATGCTCCTTCTAATTTGTTTTCTCCCTTCATTGAGTTAGACATTGTTCTTGAAGATAGTAGGGTTGACTTCTTATATGATCCTTTTCCTTGATGACCCTTAATCAAATTTCTTGTAACTCTTTATGATCTTCAGGCTGCCTTTTTCCTTCTTCTTCACCTTAGCTCTGATACCATGTTGGAAAATCAGAAAGGCAAAAATATTTTCTTTATGTTGATAATTACTTGTGATATTCTTATATTTTTATTAACTTTCTTGTGTTCTTTTTTTAACTCTGTTCATCAAGCAATTACCAATAACCATAACACAAAGATCAAAGACACCAAATGTAGGCGGACAGCCAGGGTAAAACCCCTATCTAGGGGAAAACCCAATCAACAACTATTCCTTTAATAGTTTCACGAGATGATCCAAGACTCCTTGACCTAGACACAAACTTCCTCCAATCACCAAGTCAACTCTTCCTCTTCTGCAGATTATGACCTAGCACTTCGATCATGCAGCAACAGAGTTTCGACCTCCCCAACAACAAAACTTCAACTCAACAGTAGAAATTTGACCTAGCAACAGAACTTCGACCCAACAACAAAACTTTGACTCAATAACAAACTTCGACCTAGCAGCAGAACTTCAACCGCAAATTCACACATGTGAGAGAGAGAGACAACTCATAAACTTCGACTTTTATCCTTCTCCAACAATTCTCCTTCTTATCTTGGAATTTTACACTTTTTCTACTCCTTCTATATCAAACTTGTGAGAGTGTTTCTTCCAAATGAATCGATTTGCATTGTATATATACCCTTTTCTAGAGTTTGAATTACCATCATGTACACCGACTGGATCAGGTAAGGTCCGACTTGGTGTGGAGGTAACAAATGCCTTATTTGACTCAATAATAATTCTTTTTACATGATTGAAAAGCCCAAGAAGGTTATCATTAAATGGACAATGACTCTAATGATTTAATATAAAACCTAGAAGTTCTCATTGGAAACTTTGACCTAAAACATGATGACCCAAGCATAAAACCCATGCTTTAATAAGTCATAATAATAATAAAAAATTCTTTTTCTTTCTTTAGATAAATAAATTTCATTATGACTTACATACAAGTATGACGACCTAACCTAGTTACATTCTTCAACAAGATTGTGGTGAAACATAGTGTTCTCAGTGATGTAAGGGAATGTCTTGCGAAGGTCTAAGATGGAAAGAGTTTGCGAGCTGAGAGAAGACTATGGAGAACTGTTGCATATCTGAGGTATTGCTAGGTATATTTTTGGTGCTTCTCTGTGGTAATATTCTATGATAGAGTAGAGTTATCCTTCTGTACAAGGGCTGCAACTATACTGAGTTTTGTTTCTTTGCTTTTGGAGTACGCCATGCCCATTCAAGGGCTAAGCCCTATTTGAGTCCTAGATTGTTGAAATTGCAGACTCGTTTAATGCATCACAACTGTTCAGTAGGTCGAGCCCCAAAGCACTCTAGTTGCATATTTGTGAGAATTTTTGAAAGTCGAATTCTTTCTTATCTAAACTGCAGGCTTGAAGGCTATCTAAGAGAAGAAATAACTCATTTGTGAAGACTTTGTAGCATAGATAGATCATAGTCACTACTTGCCTAGGCTGCGGGGATCAGTAGAGGCTGAAGCAACCTTGTAAGAAGCTTTTTTAAAGTGTAAATTGAACTAACATTTAAGAGTGTGGAGGCCTATTCATAGGCATTAATATGAGCAACCCCAAGTTCTAGAAAGAAAGTTACAGTGATAGTGGCAGTGTGCTTGATTGTTAAAAAGATTTAAAAATAGTAGATCAAAGGAGCAAGTCCTGTGCAGGCCAAAGAGCAGAGGTGTGATTTGTTGTCAGTAAGAGGAAAGGCAAAGGATAAGGAGCAAGCCTTTCCTGTGTATTTAGGCACAAAGAGAAGAAGGGGCAGAGGATAAGAGGCAGTTCTTTGTGAGGAAGCTTTAAGCATTCTGCAACAAGGAAAGTTCAAAGTCAACAACTATAGTGACCTTAGGTGTAACAATAAAGTGAAGCTTCAATTGTCTAAGCGAAGGACTAGGGTAAAGCAAGAGCAGGACAGGTGGATGTGATCAAGTTTGAAGGTGCAAGCTTGAGGTTTGCATGGTTAGATGACTACTTACTGAAAATTTGAGGACAAAAAGTTGTCGACAACAAATCTAAGGAACAACTTAAAGCTTAGTTGGTGCTTAGCTGAGGGATTGGTGTCTCTTTTAGAGTGGTGCTTACTAACTCACTGAGTTGGTGTTGTAATATTCCTAATGGAAATTTTACAATGATAACAAAGTCATGCAATGATAATAACACGTAATTTTTAAAAAATGCATACACAAATCAGAAATATCTCCAAATCATACAGACACTCAATCACTGAATTATATGGGGAGCAGTGGAGCAGACCAGGAGTTACAAAGACATAAAGGCTAAAAAAAGGAGCTGGCTCTGATACCATGTCAGGCCAGGCAGTAATTCCATTAAGCAGAAACTGATTCGTATTATTCATTCAATCAGGTAGGTCTATTATATACATGAGGGAGAGACTGTTCAGTTCATCTCTCGATGACTGTTCACATTTCTCATTTATTTATTTACATATATTTACCCAATCACAAGGATTAGGTGTTAACAAAATTGCATAAAACTCACGGAGAATCCAATTTTTCATGATAGGTCAAAGCATATTGAGATCAAGTATAACTTCATTAGAGACTATGTCCAAAAGGGAGCTGTCAAGCTTGAGTACATTTCCACAAATGAGCAGGTAGCTGACATTTTCACCAATGCCTTACCACGGGGCAAGCATGGCTACTTTAGAGACAAGATGTGAGTGGTAAGGAACACTTTCCTCGGTAAGAGGGTGTTAAAATTTGGGTACCAGAGGACAAGTGGTTCGCTAAGACTTTGATCTTTGGCCTAGGGAAAAGTGTCCAAATTTATTTGTACTTTTCTCCTAAAGTGACTTTATAAGTGATAAAGTCAATTTAATTTAAAAATGACTTTATAAGTGGTAAAGTTACAATTTATTTTAAAAGTGACTTTATAAGTGGTAAAGTTACATTCTAATTTAAAGGTGACTTTATTAAAGTCAATGAAGAATTAGAAAGTGAAAAAGTGACTATGGAAATAAAAGGCTAAGTGGGTCTTTATTTAAGTGTGTGAGTTAAATAATAGAAAGTGAGAATTAAATACACATTTATTCTCATCCCTAGATTTCAATGGATCTTAGCCATTAGATCTTTAGGGTAACCCAAAAGGTCATTTAGAGAGTAAAATGAGAACAGAAGAGAAAAAGATCAATTTATAATTTTATGAGCATTTGAGAGAAAGAGGAGAGAGCAAGGAGAAAATTTTTGAGCAGTGAGGAAGTGAAGGTGAGCAGCAAGAAGACATTTCAACAAATTTGGGCAGCAACATTTATTGGCATGCATCCCAAGGCAAAACCGTACAATAGGAGAAAGGCACAAAAATCGAGGAAGAGGGATAACAACAAGGGCACGAATTTCAAGGTAGTCGTGTTGTTGAAATTTGTACGGCCCATACAGTCCATACTTTAGGTTATGGGCATGAATTTCGAGGCAAGCCGTATAACATTTAATGTTGTTTTATTGCTGGAAAAATTTCTATTTTTGCTTTTTGCTAATTGGCACGATTTTTGAGGTGGAGTTCAAGCACGAAAATCGAGATAAGTTGTAATTTGTGGTTACTAGAATTTTTACTGTGTATTTTAGTTTCTCTGTAAAACCATTTTAAAAAATAAAGAAGAGCTCTCAGACTGGTTTTCCCCAAGAGTTGTAGGGGGTTTTTCCAGGGTCACATTGACTAAAAATCACTATGTTATTTTTTGTGTGTCTATCATAATTTTGTTGTGTTTTATTTCTGCGATTTCAGTAGTTGTGAAATCTCTATATTTGTGTTTTCAGAAAAATATTGTCATTTCTAGATTTTAGGATTTTTTTTTATCATGCTTGGATTTAAAACTAAGTGCATGGAATGATAAGGAAAATTGATAACCGGAGTGGGGATTGAAATTTTTTCAAGAATCTGGGAGGACTTTCCAAAGAATATTGACAGAGAGGCAGAGAGAGCCAGCAGAGAGGCAGCACAGTAGCCGGGGGAGTTGATACTAGGCCAGTCTTGGCCCACGCAACATTGACGTAGAGCTAGAAGGGCTAGTGTAGAGCAGAAAAGCTGCCTGTTACGTAGAAGTTGGAAATGCTGGAAAAACCGGGAAAGATGACGCAAAACCTGTTCAACAGATCTCCAATGTACTTCTTTTGAGAGAGGAATATAGACTTCAAATGTTGAGTTACTTCAATGCCAAGATAGTAGTGAATGCAGCTCAAGTAAGTCATTTCAAAACCTTTCCTCAATTCTTTCTTTATGGACGCAATGTAGCTCTCATTATTCCTTGTCATCAAAAGATCATCTACATATACCACAAGATATACAATTGTTTTGCCAAGTTTCTTGACAAACAAAGTTGCATCATCAAGATCATAATGTTTGAAGTTGAGTTTCAGAAGATGCTCGGTTAACTTTTCATACCAGGCTCGCAGTGCTTGTTTGTGGCCATACAAGAATATCACAAGTTTGCATACTTTATGTTCATGGCCCTTCACAACAAATCCTTTTGGCTGGGACATAAAAAAATTCTCTTTCAAATCTCCATTCAAGAAAACAGTTTTTACGTCCATTTGATGGACTTTCCAACCGTTCTGAGCTACTAAGGCAAAGAGTGTCCAGATGGAAGTGCATTTTGTTGTGGGGGCAAAAGTCTCCTCATAATTGACCCCTTCCTTCTGTGCAAAACCTTTTGCCACAAGCCTGGTTTTGTGCTTGTCAAGTGAGCCATCGACTTTATACCTATAAAACCGTATTCGTCCCCCAGGGCCCACGAATCACGAATCCTGTGAATCATACATGATTTGACCCGATTCATGTTCGAAAACGGACAAGTCGTGTCCAATTGGGACATGATCAAATCCTTATCGTGTCCCGATTTTCGGACACGAATCTGAAAAAAGGCAACTCGCACGGCGTTAAAAGGTGAGTTTGCTGACTTTTCTTTTCACTTTTACTTGTCTATTTTGGTGTGGGTGTTTTGGAGCAAGGAGCAAAGAGTGTGGGAGCGTTTTCAAGGAGATTCAAGCAACAGTTTAAGTGCATTTGCTCTCTATTATTTTTGCATTTTTATTACAACAATTTGCATATGTATTTCTTTTACAAATTTGTGCATTTTTGTTTTATTCTTTTTGCATCATTCATGGCTCAATCAAGGGCAACTTGAAATGGGCAAAGGAAGGTGAAGAATGTCTCCTTTTGAGATGCCCCTCCTCTCCCAATTTTATCAGAGTCTACTGCAAGTATTCCCTCTATTGCAAGTAATGTTGAGGGAAGACTTCCTTCTCAATGTAACATTGAGAAATATCCTTTGTAGAAATATGTCACAAAATAGCAAGGGCCACCCAACAAGGTGAAGGGAGGAGGCATTGTCAGTTGGAAATGCAAATATTATCACAATACTTTTAGGAGCACATATTTCCGTGTAAAAGGTCATTTGTTGGCTTTACTAGGTTGTGAAATTGGAGCTCGTACAAAGGTGCCTTTACCAAAGAGGAAATAACTGGAAATAGAGTCGAATGTTGGTATGGCAAATGTGGCTGCGAAATAAAAAAAGCAAGAATGATGACCCCCTTCCATTCTTGAGGAAAAACAACAACAAATTCCCATTTGAGAGTTCTGGTGGGGGATAAGCCGCAAAAAGAAGGCAATTTCACTTGGTCCAATGGACAAGATTTTTCAGAAGGAGAAACGGGAAGAGCTTGATCTCACCATTGCTTTTTTTCTTTTCTATCAAAACTTCATATCCTTTAATGTTGCACACTCACCTCTATTTATTGAGATGCGTTGAGCTCTAACTCAAGGGGCTCTATCAAGGTATGTGCCTCATGGGTCTGAGAAGCTTAGAACCACATTGTTGATGAAGGCAAAAAAAGAGGTGGAAAAAATGCTTGAGCCTATTAAAGCATCATGGCCAACATCTGCGGTTAGCATTGTTTTTGATGGATGGACAGATCCAACACGACACCCACTCATCATCTTCATGGTGTCTTCCTTGAATGGTCCAGTTTTCTTGAAAGCAGTGGATGCACTTGGACAATACAAGGATGCACAATATATGGGTGAGTTGTTTATTAAAGTTATTGAAGATGTAGGTGTTGATTCTTGTGTGCAAATCATTACGGATAATGCACCTTTTTGCAAGGCTACTGGCATGATTATGGAAACTAAATACCCACAAGTGTTTTGGACACCTTTCATTGTCTATTCATTGAACTTAGCACTGAAAGCCATTGCTTCTGATGTGCTTTGGATTGGTAAATTATTGAGGATGCACAACATATCTGTAACTTTGTACAAAATCATACAAATGCCATCACTATCTACAAGGAGTGCAACAATCTATCATTGTTGAAGATTGCTGATACACAGTTTACCTCTTCATTCATCATGTTGAAGAGGTTGAAGGAGGTTAAGACCGCTCTTGGGGCCATGGTTATTTCAGAGTTTTGGTCTTTTTGGAGAAAGACAGATCAAGTAGCCTCTAAAAGAGTGAAGGACACAGTGTTAGATGATGCTTGGTGGAAGAGGGTAGATATACTTATTCAGATCATGGACTGTTGGGTCCCTATAATACTTGTGATTACCCCATTACTATGGTAGTTATACCCCTTATTAATATTGTTGTGCCCCTATTGCCCCCATATTGTTATTACTGCGCCCCATAGAATTCCTCTATTGTTATTTTTGTGGCTTTATATTATTATTGTTAGGTCGGCTGGGTTATATTGTG
>APFE031438021.1:85986-103082 GCA_000404065.3 Pinus taeda
AGAAAGATGCATTTTCATGGACTCCGGAAGCAACAAAGGCCTTTGAACATCTTAAAGAGGCAATGTGCCAAGCACCGGTCTTAGCTACACCAGACTTCACAAAAACGTTTATTGTGGAATGTGATATTAGAATAATACTATTTTAGTTTAATGCTCTTTTATTCTGGAATGTTGCCAATTTTATTCTTTTAGCAGTTTCTTAGATGAAACTGATTCTTTACATAGAAACTTGATGTTTCTATCTTTGTAAATATCTCTGTATTATTATTGAGTAGTGTTGCTCAATTAATTCATCAACTCATTGGGAAATCCATATGCGTGTTTCGCACTGTTTTATGGTATTAGAGCCATATATCGTGAGTTCTTTCTGTCAATCCTTTCTAAGGTCGAGTTCTCTGTAAGCTAGATAGCCTTCACTGAGTCTTAGCTTCGGCTCTGCTCACTGTGATAAAAGCTTACAGTCGTCTATCTCGATATAGAAGTGGATTCTTGGTTTTGTGGAATTACGAGAGCCGAGGGTTCTTTGTTTGTGCGAATTCCAGTTTTTTTTTTTTGGAGCGCATCCCAGTTGTTGACAACTATCTTAGAAAGGCGTATGAACAACTATTCGAGCCCACTGCCATTGCTTAGAAGATTACGTGTGAATTGTTAACGACAATCTTAGAAAGGCGTATGAACAACTATTCGAGCCCATTGTCACTGTGCGTTTTTTTTGCTGCCGCTGCCCGTTGTTGTTGTTGTTGTTGTTTTTTTTTTTTAATATTTGTTTGTTCAGATCTGCTAACAAATTGATTTCGGCATGGCTGATTCACTGCCCGTGTCCATAATAAAGATCAGAGCCACGATTCACTCCGCGCGTTCCTTGCTTTTACTCGTCTTGTCGGAGCCATGATTCACTCCTCGCTTCCGCACCTGGGCTCGATCCGTGGTGGTTTGGTATCCAACGACACCGGCAAGTATAAATTTCGTGCCACAATCAAAACACGTGGTGGTTTGGTATCCTTTCTCCAGCGTGACCGACAAGTATAAATTTCGTGCCACAATCAAAACACGACAATTCCAGTTTTTTCATCACGCAATTCGTGCCACAGTCAAACACGATTGTTCCAGTTTTTGTTATCACGCAATAAAGATTAAAGGACGTGATCAAGTAATTTTTTTCCACAGTCAGCACGTTTCCATCTCAGGCAACGCCAAACGATTACTCTGTATCAGGTAATTCGTATATGTTTTATTCATAAACAAGTATCACATTTTATGCTCAGTCAGCGCTCGGCTCCACCAATTTGTGCCTCTGTCAGATATTTTAGCAATCAAAATTCACCTAAATTTTCAAACTATTAGAACTCTGAATTCCCTTTGATGAAAATGCATTACAAATACCTCAAAATCTGTGCTGGAAATGCTTGTTGGGTACTGTTGAAAGTCAGTGATTTTGGTGCTATACATAATCCTTTGAACCTGCCCCTCAGACCAATTTCTGGTTATATCTATCAGTTTTAAAATTTGTGCCGATTTTTTTGTTGTATTTCCTGTGCCTTGGGAAATGTGCAGATGGCTTCACTCACCAATCTGATGTTGGAAGGCAGCCAACGCTTTAATGGCACAAATTATAACATCTGGAAACAAAGAATGTTGACCATTTTTGAATATAGGCGTCTTGATCAGCTCGTTCTCAACAAAGAGCTCCGTCCTGGTACAGCTGGCATCGATCAAGATAAATTTGATGATAGAAATCGAGAGGTGGTTATGCTCCTCAAACTATCTGTGACTGATGATCAGTTACCACAGATTCCTTCTGGCAAGACAGCTGCCGAGATCTGGCAATAGTTGAAGGAATTACACGAGACATTCGACAAGAGCAGAGCTTTCTTTCTCAAAAATCAGTTGTTCTCCATCATGATGGACGAACATATCTCTTTACAGGAACATCTCAATAAGATTAAAGACATTCGAGATCAGCTCGAAGCCATTGGTCGCACCATGGAGGAAGAAGATATGGTAGTCATCACTCTGAAAAGTCTACCACAATCTTATGAGCACTTCATCGAAACACTCAACATTACCGCCACTAGTGTTGATCTGAAGTTTCAAGATTTATGCACCAAACTCATGCAGCAGGATCGTTGGAAACAACAGTTTGGTAGTGGTGCAACATCAGCCTCCTCAGAAAATGCTTTTGCTGCCAAATATCATTCCTCCCAGTCCTTTCAGCAGAAAGGTCCTTTTGATCCTGTTAGGAGGAAAAATGTGCAGTGTAATTATTGTCACAAGTTCGGCCACATGAAGAAAGATTGCCGATAGAGAATTGCTTCTGAACAGAAGAAACAGGGAGGTCTTCATCAGACAGTGAATGTTGCAGAACATTCCAAGCAGACAGGCTTTGCTTTTTATGCCTTTATGGCTAAAAGGTCTTCAGATCATATTCCATCATCTGCCTGGTACATTGACTCTGGTGCATCACGCCATTTCTCTCACAGGTGTGACTGTTTATTGACTTCTCACCTTTCAGTGATTCTGTGGTATTTGGTGGAGGTGAAAAATACACAGTGGATGGCAGAGGTACAGTTCAAATCCAGTCTGGTGGGCGCACATTCATCTTCCTGAATGTATACTATGTTCCTGGGATGGAAATTAATCTGCTGTCTGTCAGTCAGATTATGAGGAACTCTCCTCAGCTTGATGTAGTATTCAGTGCGCACAAATGTTCTATTATCGACAGGGAGACTAGTCTTACAGTTGCTGTTGGCCTAGAAGATCATGGTTTATACAGGGTTCTTGACACTGGTGATTTTCCAGAAGTGGCTCTAGCAGCTCGTAATTCTCCCATCAGCACTCTATGGCATCAGCGATATGGGCACCTAAACATGCATTATCTCTCTCAGCTTTCTCGGGACAGACTTGTGTCAGGGTTACCTGACATTCAAACTCAACAGTTGGGCGTATGTGGCGCTTGTCAAGCTGGCAAACAACAACGGTCTTCATTTACGAATGGAGAATCTTGGCGTGCATCTAAGGTACTCTAGTTAATTCATGTTGATATTTGTGGTCTCATGAATACATCTTCTATCACTGCTTGCAAATATTTTTTGCTTATTGTAGATGATTTCAGTGGAAAGATGTGGGTATATTTTCTCAAATATAAATCTGATGCATTTAGTATCTTTCAGAAGTTTAAAACCTTAGTTGAAAAAGAGTTTGGCTGTAACATCGTGACTCTTAGGACAGATAACGGGGGGGAATTTTGTTCTTCTGCTTTTTCCAACTTCTGTGATACTCATGGCATAAAACACCAGTTCACTACTCCTTACACTCCTCAGCAGAACAGTGTTGTTGAATGCCGCAACCGCACGGTTGTTGAAATGGCTTGCTCCATGTTACAACACAAGAATGTTCCAAACAAATTCTGGGCTGAAGCAGTTTTTATTGCTGTTTATCTTCTTAACCGATCACCCACTCAGGCTGTTAAAGGGAAGACTCCCGAAGAGGTTTGGTCTGGCCGTAAGCCGAAGATCAGTCACCTCAAAGTTTTTGGCTCAATTGCATATGTTTGGATTCCAGCTGCCAAGCGCTCTAAGTTGGATTCCAAAAGCCAGAAACTAATGATGACAGGGTACAGTGATCATCACAAGGCTTACAGACTAATAGATATAGCCACTGGTCGTCTTAGCTTCAGTCGGGATGTGGTATTTGATGAAGACAGAGGATTCTTTCAGTCTTCTTCTTTTGAGCAGTATTCTGAGGATCAGCCTCACAGTGTTCTTCTTCCAACAAGTCCACCTGATGGGAGGGATGATGCAGCATCAGTGTTTGATAATACACTGCCTGAGCTTCCTCCGGAAAATAATCCTTCTCTTGCTGCTCCTATTGTTCCTGAACCTTCTCCATCTCCTCCTGCTATTGGTTCCTCTACTCCTCGGCCAAAATGGTGGGCTAAAACCATTGATGATCTCAGGGATGATGAACTCATTGAAGGACGAACTTCGAGACATAAGAGAAAACAACAGTCTACAGTAAACTTTGCTCTTATGGCTAATCTACACAGTATCTTTGAGCCTCAAACTTACTCAGAGGCTAAGGGTATATTTGAGTGGGAACAGGCTATGGATGCTGAATTCCAAAGTCTTCAGAAAAATCACACATGGAGCCTTTCTGATCTTCCTGAAGGGAAAAAGCCCATTAGCTGCAAATGGGTATATAAAGTGAAATACAAAGCCGATGGAACTCTGGACAAGTATAAAGCTCGACTTGTGGCTCGAGGATTCTCACAGAAGGAAGGCATTGACTATGAGGAGACTTTTGCTCCTACAGCCAAAATGAGTACCATACGGCTTGTCCTTGCCCTAGCAGCTCAGTTCAAATGGAAAGTTCATCAGATGGATGTAAAAAGTGCCTTTCCTAAATGGTGACTTACAGGAAGAAGTCTACATGACACAGCCTCTAGTATTTAAGATTGCCGGTCAAGAACAGAAAGTGTGTAGATTAGCTAAAGCTCTCTATGGATTGAAACAAACTCCTCGGGCTTGGTACATGAAAATTGATCAGTACCTGACAGATCATGGTTTTCAGCAAAGCCCATCTGATGCAAATCTGTATATCATCAGCATACTGGTGATGATATCTTGTTTGTGGTTGTCTATGTAGATGACCTTATCATTACTGGCAGCTCTGCACATTTGATCCATGGGATCAAACAAGACTTATGCAGAACATTTGATGTGACAGACTTGAGACTTCTTCACTACTGTCTGGGGATTGAAGTTTGGTAGACTGAGAATCACATTTTTCTCTCTCAGTCCAAGTATGCCAAAAATCTTGTAGACAGGTTCAGAATGCAGGATTGCAAACCAGCCACAACTCTTATGGAACCCGGGCTCAAACTTTCAGCTCAGTCATCCTCTCTTCCTGTGGATGAAACTTTATTCAGGCAATTATTAGGCATTCTCATCTAACTTACTGCCACCAGACCAGACATCAGTTTTGCAGTGAGTTGCATTTCCCGCTTCATGTCCGCTCCTAAAGCTGATCATTGGATAGCAGCAAAGCGTGTGCTACGATATGTATGTGGCACCTCTGATTATGGACTCCTATACACTCGCAGTTCCGATCCTATACTCAGTGGTTACACAGATTCTGATTGGGCCGGTTCGGTTGATGATCGTAAGTCTACAGCTGGGTATGTGTTTAGTCTAGGATCTGGTGCTGTCACCTGGACTAGTAAGAAGCAGCAAGTTGTGGCTCTCTCCTCAACAGAAGCAGAATATCGGGGAGCAGTTAAGGCATCGTGTGAGGCAGTTTGGCTTCGACGTATGCTTGCAGATATGCATGCTTCCCAGACAGGTCCTACTTCTTTGTTTTGTGATAATCAGGGAGTGCTCAAACTTGCCAAAAATCCTGTCTTTCATGAACGAACAAAACATGTGGAAACTCATTGCCACTACATTCACCGACTTGTTGAAGACGGATCCGTTCAGTTGAGATATGTTCCCACAACAGAACAGCCTGTAGACATCTTCACCAAGCCTCTTGGTGCTGATAAGTTTGTAAAATTCAGGGGGTCTATTGGCGTTGTAAACAGATTGAGCATTAAGGGAGGGTATTAGAATAATACTATTTTAATTTAATGCTCTTTCTCTTGGCTGTTGCCAATTTTATTCTTTTAGCAGTTTCTTAGATGAAACTGATTCTTTACATAGAAACTTGATGTTTCTATCTTTGTAAATATCTTTGCATTATTATTGAGTATTGTTGCTCAATTAATTCATCAACTCATTGGGAAATCCATATGTGTGTTTCGCACTGTTTTATGTGATGCTTCAGGAAATGGAATTGGTGCTGTTCAAATGCAAGATGAAAGACCCATTGCTTTTGAAAGTCGTCCAATCAAGGGAAAATTTTTACACAAAGCTATTAATGAGAAAGAAAGGTTGGCAATACTCCATGCACTTAAGAAATGGCGACCCTACCTAATGGGAAGACAGTTCAAGGTAAAAATGGACCATGATAGCCTTAAATACTTTTTAGAATAAAGATTATCCTCTGAAGAGCAACAAAAGTGGGTCACAAAGATGTTGGGTTATGACTTTGAAATCATCTACAAAAAAGGGAAGCAAAATGTGGTGGCAGATGCACTCTCAAGAAAGGATGAGGATGTGGAAGCATGTTGTGCGCCATTTCTATTATCCAACCAGATTGGATAAACGAAGCAAGGGAGGAATGGAAGAATGATGAAGAAGTGTCGGCACTTATTCGAAAATTACAACAAGATTCCAGTACGTCTAGAATACATTTAGCTGGCAAAATGAATTCGTTATGGTACAAAGATCGCTTTATACTCTGTAAGAATTCCCAGCTAAAACAAAATATTCTTATGGAATTGCACACTTCTCCCTTAGGAGGGCACTTGGGATTTTTAAAAACTTACCACAGGGTTAAGAAGAATTTTTTTTGGGAGGGCCTTAAATCAGATATTCAAAAGTTTGTGGCGGAATTTGTATAGTGTCAAGTAGAGTAGGCTTGAGCAGTCCAGGGCAGAGACAATGATTTATCTGCACACCAACCGTCATCTTATTTACAGGCAGAGGGATGAGTGGTTGAAGGGAATGACAAAGATGCGGGATGTTTTTCCTGATGATATGGGTTTGGACAATAGTGTTGAATTGGCATTGGCCAACTTGGATCTCAATGATCCAGTGCTAGAGCTTGTCAGATTGATGATGGTGATACCTTAGAGGGGTCATCTTCCACACCAACAGATGCAGAGATGACTTTGGATACAAAGGAGGAGGATGCAACAGAGGAGAGCAGCGATGACCATGATGATCAGGACAACGATGCCGATTTTGATGATGACTATGAGGATTGATGACTCATGAGTCATGAACTACCTACTACTTTGAGGCTTGTATACTTGTAGACTGTAGTTGTTTTGTATTTGCTATTTCTATTTGCCATTAACATTGCACTACTATGTAACACATTTTGATTTTAATGACTTAATGAGAAAACTACAATATCTTTATCTTACTATCTCGTCTTTCTCCTATTGGATCATTGATGAATTGAATATGTAATATCATTTATCATTTATGTCAAAATTGTATTTGTATGCATAATGTTAATTTGTAAATCTTACATCTAGATGAAGATCTATGTTTGAAATCAATGAATTTGTATCATTAATGAGAATTTGTGTAAGAAATATCTAATTTTAATATATATCTATATATCTATATATATATATATAATAAAATAATTTATAACGTATCCGAACGTGTCTTGTTCTGGGGGTTCAATGTGTGCGTATCTGATACTCAAATCCACATATACGTTGAATCCCGAATCCTCGTGTCTGGTGACTTAGCTTTATACATGTACTTGTAGACCCATTTGCAACCAATTGGTTTGGTTCCCAGTGGAAGATCAACCGATTTCCAAGTGCCATTCTTTATCAAGGCATTGTACTCCTTTTACATCGCTTCTTTCCATTCATCATGAGAAACGACTTCTTTGAAGGAAGTTGGTTCAAAATCTGTAGACAAATTCAATTCATAATCATAAGAAACATCCATATCAATAGGTAAATCAAAATCGTCTACATCACCTCCATTTTCACTGATTGAATTTCTTGTTCTTGTCTTTCCAACCTTATTAGGATGAACTCTTTCAAGTGTCTTTGTTAGCCATTTTGGAGGACCTTTCTGAGATGGCCTAGACTGCTCAGTTGACTGAGTTGGGATTGAATCAAGATTGAGTCTCCCAATTCTGTCAACCACATCACTCAAAGTATCATCAATGACTGGAGCTTCGTGTGAGGGAGAGAGTGCTTCAGAAGAAGATTCCACAGATTGATCCAGTATAGGAGTCCCCCGTTCAAGATATAGAATCTAATTATCAATTTCTTGAAATGATTTTGCATGTCTGAATCTATCCAAGTGATCAAGCTGCTGCTAAACAACATAGTCAATTTTGGAAGATTCAAGAAAGATTACATCTCTAGATACAACAAACTTCTTTTTAATTTCATCATATAGACGATATTCTTTGGAGGTATTTGAATACCCTAATAAGATACACTTACGACTCCTTGCACCAAGTTTGTTTCTTTGTTCCTTTGGTATCAAGGCATAACTAGGTGGAACCAAAGACCCTGAGATGCTTTATTGAAGGAATGTGGCCATACCACATTTAATAAGGAGTCTTGTTTCTAATAGCATTAGATGGACATCTATTCTTTACATACACAACACATAGAACTGCATCAGCCCAAAACATCAATTTTACATTCTTGAAAAACATAATGGAATGTACCATATTTAAGATTGTCATGTTCATTATTTTAACTCCGTTTTGTTGGGGATTATAAGGCACAGTTGTTCGATGTTTGATCCCATGTTGGTGAAGATAGTTCTCAAAATTCATTTGAAGTGTATTCTTTTCCATTATCAGTGCAAATAGATCCAAATTGAGATTGTGCGTCATCTTCAATCCATGTATGAAAGTTCTTGAATGTTTGAAAAGCATCAGATTTGTTCTTCAATAAATAAACTCAACACATTCTGGTGTAGTCATCAATAAATGTCATCATGTATTTATTTCCATTTGCAGAAGGAACATGCATTGGACCTGTTGTTTTAAAAACCGATAACCGGTCAAATCGGCCGGTTATCAAGCCCACCGGGTCAAACCGGCTAAAACACTTGGTTTGACCCATCATTTCGCCATTTTTTTTGCCCTAAGCGGTCCTAACCGGCCGGTTAGCTGCCACGACCTCGGAGGACCCATGCAGTGATTTTTCCAAGGTGCTTAGGGTGTTTTGGAGGGAACGTAAGGGTCCTTTCCCTCCAAAAACACCCTCTCGAAGCCTTTAAAAGGCCCTTCTCCCTCTCATTTGTCTCACACATCTCATTTGGAGTATTTATGAGTTTGTTTGGGAGCTTGGAGAGTGTTGAGTTTTTGCTGGAGTAGTCATCTTGGAGGCTTGTAGTTGGAGTTGGAGCTGTTTTGGAAATAGTTTGGAGGTGTCAGTGGAGTTGGCATCTTCAAGAGGACGCTAAGGAAGCTAATTTGCATTTCCAGGTAAGGATTTTCACTTGAAAATTCCTCAATTGACTGCTGTCCATGTATTAAATTTTTTTAATGTGTTATAAACTTCTAATTTCTATCATCTATGCTATCAAATCTCTAGTTCTATGCTATCAAATTTTGTAGGCTACATGTGCATTTGTTTTCCTAAATTTAGCTTTGGTTTTCCATGTTTCTTAGCTGTATTTTTTTTAAAATGGAAAATTTCTTTGCAAATTGTAATTATTTCAAGCAAAGATGGCTCCAAAAGGAAAGGGCAGTGCATGGGCTCATTGTGATGTGATTGATGGAAAAATGATATGCAAATTATGCCATAAATCTATTGGAGGTGGGCGTATTCTTCGATTGAAACAACACTTGGTTAGGGTAAGAGGCCAAGTAAAGCCATGTGATGCACCAAATGCAGTGTTAGGTCCTATTAGGGCAGAATACCTTTCCAAGCTTGAAAAGTTTCATGAGGATAAGGCTAGGGAGAAGGCCATCCAAGATGACATTGCAAGGAAGAGAGAATTATTAGAAGCCATGAAAGAGAGTGGGTATGATGATTATGGGATTCAAGACTCCTCTTCTATCCCTTCCACCAATGACCCCTTTCACCATGTTCATCTTTTTTTTGGCCAACTATCAAAAGGAACAAAGAGAACAGACATCCAAAGTTATTTCTCATCCTTTACCAACATTGCCTCTTCTAATCACACTTCCTCCCAGCCAAATCGTCAACCCACTTTGGATCAACATTGGAAAAAAAATGCAAAGAAACTTCTCATCAATACATTTAATGCTGCTTGCTCACCTTATTACTAAGCTATGTGGGATGCTGTTATAGCTGCAGGAAAGGGCTTCAAAGGCCCTAGTATTCATGACTTAAGGGGAGCTCTTTTGCAAAAAGGGATTTCTTCCATTGATGAGTATTTGGCTGAGTATAAAGGTTCATGGCTCAAAACAGGTTGTTCCATCATGTCAGATGGATGGACTGATGGAAAGAACCACACTATCATTGATTTCCTTATTTCTTGCCCTCAAGGAACCATGTTTTTGAAATTAGTTGATGCTTTTGATAAGGGATGCAACCCTTCTATTTGAGCTTTTGGATGACATTATTCAGAAAGTTGGGGAGCAAAATGTTGTGCAAGTCATCACCGATAATGCCTCAAACTATGTTCATGCTAGAAAGATGCTTGAGTCCAAATATAGGACCATATTTTGGACTCCATGTGTTGCACATTGCATAGAGCATGCCAAGTGCATTACAAAATATATTTACAACCACTCATGGTTATTTATCCTAATGAGGAAAAACGCTGGGGGCAAAGAGCTTGTTAGGCCTGCAATTACGAGATTTGTAATTCACTTCCTCACATTGCAATGTCTCAATGGTCAACATAAAAACCTACATAATTTTTTTTCTTCTGATGATTGGACTGAATCTTGGTGGGCTCGTAGACAAGATGGCAAAGACACCAAAAAGAAAGTGTTTGACAATTATTTTTTGGAAAAGGTCTGTAGAGCTTGTGAAAATTATTGAGCCTCTTGTTAAGGTGCTAAGGATGGTGGATGGGGAAAAATTGGTCATGGGCTACATTTATGAGGCTATGGATCTGGGAAAGGAGTAGATATGAGCAACTTACAAGGACATGTTAGCTAAATATGGCTGTATATGGGAGATCATTGATAACAGATGGAACAATCAACTCCATCGTCCTATACATACAACTGGGTATTTTTTGAACCCAAAGTATCATTATAAAGCTCGGCTAGGAGATCTGCAGGACGGGGAGGTTAGAGCTGGATTGATTGATTGCTTGCACCGCATGGTCCCTAGTCATGCAGACCAGTAGGAAATACATAGACAATTTACTGTTTTTAGTATGGCAAGTGGTACCTTTGGCCAAAACTTGGCAAAAAATGGCAAGAGATGTGGATCAACCAGGTAAGCAATTCCAATTTCCAATTTGTTTTTCTTTTCAAGTTAAAATTGTTTACAAATTTATAATTCAAATTATCTATAAATACTTGTAATTTGTAAATAAGTAATGAAATGAACTAAGTCACTAATTAATGTCTTTTTCTTTGCAGCACATTGGTGGGATTCATTTGGCGGCCAATGTTCTCAATTGCAAAAGCTTGCAATTAGAGTCCTCAGCCAAACTTGCAGTGCTTTAGGTTGTGAGCACAATTGGTCTGTTTTTGAGCGCATACACACGAAGAAGAGAAACCGTTTGGAACAAAAACGATTATATGATCTTTTCTTCGTGCAATACAAACTTCGACTAAGGAGGAACCAAATGATGAACACAACAATCGATCTAGATCCCATTGTGTTGGATGATATTGATCCAAGATCATAATGGGTGGAGGAGATTGAAGATCCTGTCTTTGGTGCTGATTTTGATATCGACATGGCCTTAGCGGGGGATGAAGCAGATTATGTGGCGGCAGAACCGGGGTTAGTAGCGGCATCAAGGAAAGACAAATAACCAATGGAAGGCACTAGTCGTGCAAGTCGACAAACTCGTGCTTCCATTAGGTCCAATTCTATTATTATTGGTGGCATTGTTACTGAGGTTGCAGATCAGGCTGAGGCATCCTCAGACTCTGGACCAGATAATGTCTATGTATCTCCTAATGATGATCCCGTGTCTAGTAGTGGTGATGAACTTGATGATTGATCATGTTTACATTGTAGACTTGTAGTAGGCCAATGGCCTCATAGCTTGCAACATTGTTTTTGGACTTTATAGGCCATTTAGAGCCTCATTGCTTATGTATTTTGTCGATTATGTGTATTGCACTCGGTGCCATTTTGATATATTCACCTTTACATGGGAGGAGGTTGATCCGGGTTGCAAATACCAAAGCGATGGCAATACACCAACAGTGTAAGGAGAGATGCCAATACGCCAACAGTGTAAGGAGCGTTGCCGCAACTAGTGGTTTACAGTGGTATGTAAAACATCATTGCAATCATAGTCACATAAAAAATCGACATATACCAAACCTCAACGCTGTAACAGACACAACGCTGTCCACAACACCATGCTTCTGCTTTCGTACCTCACATAGACTCAATCCTCATTCTTCAACAACCTCCCATATACTTTCAGTGTAGAACATAATAAAATAAATCTAGCACTCACAGTGGATGTTCAACGTAGCTCTAGGGAATTTTAATGCACAGAGGATAATGGCAGAGATGAAAAGATATGATAGATTGCAAAAAAATGGCAGAAGGGAGTTACAATGGCAGAAAGGGATGCCAAAATGGGCCTGGCTCTGATACCATGTCAGACCAAGAGGTGACTCCTCAAATGAATTATGTTTCTTTAGTAACATTGCTCATGGATATATACAAGGAAGGAGAGACTCTTGGGCTTCATCTCCCAGTGTCTTCATATTCCTATTCTCTATTATTTACTATTTACATTATTTACAAATATTCACCCAATCCCAATGTTTAGGTGTCAACACTAGGGTATGGAACTTGTATTTAATTAAGAGCACCAAGCGCTCTTTGCGAGGGAGACTCCCAATGATCAAGAAAACCAAGGTCGTTCGACTATGCAGGAAGAGACTCCCAATGATCAAGAAAACCAAGGTCGTTCAACTATGCAGGAAGAGACTCCCAATGATCAAGAAAACCAAGGTCGTTCGACTATGCAGGAAGAGACTCCCAATAAAGCACAAGACAAGAAATTAGAAATTTCTCATGGCAAGAGGGTCAAGTAGTAAATAATAAATTTACTTGTCTTTTCTAGTTTCTATTACTTTTTATAACTATTGACTCTTTTGTATTTATTATGGTAGTTTTTGTAAACAATATATGACAATTTAAGTTTGAAGTTGGCATTTATAACTCATTGGTAATGAATTATGAATATGATGCTTTGTGAAAGTTGAAAGTTGAAACATTTAATTTCATGTTAGATATTTTTTGTTATAGTTTGGTTACTTCATAAGGGTAATGGTTACAAGTACAAATTTAGTGATAAATGGTGACAAATGTTATATATTGAATTTTGAAAGTATGAAACTTTAAGATTGATGAATCATGAGACTCGATATGTTGTATGCTACTAACTTGTGGACTTGGTTGATGAAGATTATAATTTTTAGATGATTGATGTTATATGGTTCAATCCATGTTCTTATGTTTTTTATATCTAATTCATCATTCTACATGATTTTGTTGACATATATGCATCAAAATATAAAAATATATATTATATAAAAATTTGTTCCCAATTCGCTTTTGCACTCTAAGCTTTTGAAAATGTCGCTCCCAGCTCCTGTTCTTGCTTGTGAAAATTCTGTCACTGCAACAACTGATTTATTTTACCTACTTTTTTGCCAATAAGTTATTTACGAAAACCCTTCAGTAAACATTAAAATAAATTCTGCTACAGATATCATACCATAATACAAAAACAAACACATGCACAAGAATCAACACAGATATTTTGGACAAATGTCCCCGGAAAAACGCAATGCGGGAAAGCCGATGCAGCGGAGGAGGATTTTATTATTCAACAATTCTTCAGTACAACTGGGTGCCAAACTAGCTTACCCAACGGAGAACAAATTCTCTAGCACTTCTCCCAACCTCAGCGTCAACCTTACTGGCCCCTACACAACTCCTAGACATACTGCATCAACTCTTGTCTCTCTGCGTTAGCACTGGGCCTCTCTGGGTCAGCGACACAGGCCTTCCAGTGACTGCATAATTTGCTGCCTCTGCGTCTGTTTCTCCAGACTCTGTGCTGGTCTTATGGTGCTGATCCCGACTCTTTATTCTGTACCCGCTGCCTCCTGCTACTCCCTCGACCATTAATTTGAATTTCTCAGCTAACCCCACTTCAGAAATTGAACTCACTGGTCTCCCTCGGTGTGTTCTCCAACTGACCCTCAAGACTCTTCTTATACATTTCCTGTTGGTCCTTCGACGGTCCAGATTAAATCTCTACCAACGACTAAGATTAGATTTGGCTTGATCCATGACTTTCAGAACCTTCTAACCCAATTTTATATTAATACCCATTAATATTTTATTTTTCCCAACTTTAGACTTAGGAACTCCATTAAAAATATTAATTATACTAATTTCTCCCAAACCGGTTAGAATATGCCCAAACCATTTCTGGGTCTTGGAGATCTCATGTGCTTTAGCCTCTTCACCAATTTTCATGGCTAGAGCACATTCGATGCTATCCCAAATCAACACTCCCTCTAAGCGAGGACTATGCTCTAGTAATATTCCTCACTGAGCATTACTCTGATCATACGGCATCGGTACCTGTGTTGATGCTAAGCCTCCCTGCCAACATCCTCTGCACTGCTGCATCTTGTACTACTGCTCATGGCTTTATCACTACCACTGCTACATATGTATTGCAGCTCCCTCTGCATCCGTGCTGTTTTTGGTCCATCTTCCCAACACTGCATCTGCACTGCAACTCCCTCTGCATCTATGCTGCTGGTGTTCCTTCTTCCCAACACTGCATCTGCACTGCAAACTCCTCATCATGTTGCGTTGTATTACTGCACTGCAAACTCCTTCTCATCATGTTGCATCGTGCAACTGCTGGCTGCTACTGCACTGCAACATCATAACCATTTCTGCTACTGAAATGGATTCTTTATCATCCCCATCTTCTCCCTGAAATAATCAAACTTGGTTTTTCCAAGGCCCTTAGTAAGGATGTCTGCCACCTGTTCTCCTATAGGAGTGTAGCTCAACTGTATAGTTCCTCGTTGGATACAGTCTCTGACAAAGTGACACCGGATATCAATATGCTTTGATTGATTGTGAAACACTGGATTCTCAGAGAGCTTGATGCAACTCTGATTATCACACATGATCCTGGTCGACTCCATCTTTCTTTTGAATAGGTTCACAAGCAGTTTTCTAAGCCATATGGTCTCGCAAGAAGTTCTGTTTGCAGCCATATATTCTGCCTCTACTGAGCTCAGAGCCACAAATTTCTATTTCCTACTGCACCAGGAGGTCATACCTAATCCAATGTTGAAACAGTACCCAGAGGTACTTTTCCGATCCACTGAACTTCTCGCCCAATCTACATCAGTAAATCCACTCAATCTGATATCCTTACTCGTAGTGTACAAGAGTCCATAATCGACTGTTCCTTGTATATATCTGAGAACATGTTTGGCTGCTGCCCAATGCGCCCTCTTTGGTTCCACCATGAACTGACTGAGGGTGTTGATAGCGTAACAAACGTCAGGCCCGGTATTGACCAGACACATCAGGGACCCTATGAGCTGTGTGTATAAGGTGGGATCAACATCCTTGTCTTCTGATGCATCAATCTTCTTCAAGTTGGTGGTCATTGGAGTAGCCATGGGTCTACAGTCCTCCATCTTGAATCTCTTCAGGATTTCTGTAGCATATCTCCCTTGCCCAAGGAAGATCTCTCCCTTTTGGTGCCAATTCAACCCTAGGAAATAATGCATTCATCCCAAATCCTTCAAATTGAATTCCGTGGCTAGATTCTTCTTGCAGTCCCTGATGAGCCTGGATGATCCTGTTAGGAAGAGATCATCCACATACAATACTAAGATTTGTGGCTCATTCTCTACAACCAGATAGTAGAGATTTGGATCTGCGTCACTCTTGACAAATCCCATCTTTTGCAAGTAGCCATCGATTCAACCATACCATGCTCTAGGTCCCTGTTTCAGCCCATACAAGGCTTTCTTCAATCTGCATACATTAGATTTCTTCTCGTGTGTCTCAAAGCCCTCTGGTTGTTCAATGAATACCTCTTCTTCTATCTCACTGTTTAGAAATGCCATTTTGACATCCATCTGATGAATCTCCCACCCCATCTGTGCTGCAAGAGATATCATGGTTCTAATAGATGTATACTTGGCTATTGGGGCAAAGGTCTCTTTGTAGTCAATTCTTTCCTTTTGAGCATACCCCTTAGCCACAAATCTGGTTTATATTTCTCAACATTGCCGTCTACAACGTATTTAATCTTGTAGATCCATCTCGAACCTACCACTGATCTATCTCGAGGCCTTGGCACTACCTCTCAAACATCGTTCACCATTATGGAGTTGTACTCCTCTACCATCGCATCCAACCAAACTTGATGTTGAGCGGCCTCCTGAAAACTGGCAGGCTCACCATCCTGAGCTACTAATGCTTGATACCTATTTGGCTGTTTTCGCTCCCTCTTATTGTTCCTTGGCGCATCGATGAAATCCTCTGCATCTCGCAGAATTTGACAAAGTTCCTTGCTCGTTTTTCCTCTGCCAACAGGTGCTTCTGTTATCTCCTCCTCATCCTGTGATTCTTCCTGATCTGAGGAAGAATTCTTTACGTTAGTTGGTTGAAGAGGTTTGACCAATGACTCCAGCTTTGACTGCTCCACGGAAGGCATCTCTCGAGATTTTCATAAAGCCCTGTACTCCATGAACTTCACATCTCGTCGAACTTGTACCTTCATGCTCCCTAGAAGATAGATTCTGTATGCCTTACCGTTTTCGCTATATCCCACTAGATATCCTTTCTTTGCAGTTTGATCCAGCGTATTCCTCTTTTCCTCGGGTACGCGACAATATGCTAAGTTCCCAAATATCCTGAAATGACTAACTTCAGGCATCTTCCTTGTGAAGACTTTCTCTGGAGTAATCTTGCTCAATGCTCGATGAGGAGTTCTGTTCTAAACATAGACTGCTGCGTTGCATGCTTCTACACACAAGAATTTTGGCATATCCTGATCATACATCATGGCCCTAGTTGCTTCTACAATAGTCCTATTCTTCCTTTTTGCTACTCCATTTTGCTCTGCGTTGTAAGGAGATGTCCACTCTCTTCTGATGCCCTTCTTAGTGCAAAAATCAATGAAGTCTGTTATGAACCAGCTCAAGAAGGATGTTGATCTGCCTGTTGTTTCATTCTATTCTGTGCCAACACAAGGTTATCCTTTAAGAGTTGGAGGACTTGTTGATGTTCGATGTGATGTTCTAGGTTTTTTTGCCAAGTGACA
>APFE031438024.1:6174-43907 GCA_000404065.3 Pinus taeda
CTTCGGCATGTATAAATATGTATTATAACATTGAAAGGAACATAATGAAAAATCAAGCTGGTAGTCTCGATTTTTGGATCCAGGGGAAAATCTCTGTGTATATGTGTTTTATGTGTTATGCTCTCGCATTATTTATTTTCTGTGTTTTAGAATTCGTATGCAGGTAATTTTTGTACGGGGTTAAAACCTACATAGTCTATCCCTTTGCTTGATTGACTGGCGTTAACCAACACTTACCCAATTTTCATGCCCTCCAAGCTCCTAATTCCTTGTGTTGTTCCTTGAGGAATCAAGCCCCTATTGATTAGGAAATTTCCTCATCTGGATTATGCAATTCCTTTAGGTCCTTCCTCTGACTTCATGCACCACCTGTACACATTGGAATATGCTACAACTGATAGTACACTTCCTTGGAATCTCCATCTCAACTAGGTAACTTGAATTCTCTACATACATGAGCTAATTTAGGTTTATTGATCAGTTATCTGGATGATCAATCTATGTGGTTGAATTTACACTTCCACAACTTAACCTTCCACTAGTTCCTCCAATATTTAGAAATATATTAACTTACCATAACTAAATTTAACTGAATTAAATTGCTACAACTAAAATTAACTCAACCTAAGCTCCTAAAATTTAGGAAACCACTGCAAACAATTGAACTTCACACCCCTAACTCGAATTAACTGAGCTAGACTCATGTTTTTTAGGATTCAACTCAAGAAAACTGAACCTTAACTCATTAACTCATATTGAGTGTTCTTAACTAAGTGACAAGAACCATGTCACCTCAGTTAAGTCCTCCAAGTTGTCTGTTGATGTGGAATTTCGATTTTACTCAATTTAATTAATGAAAAAATCAAAATTGAGACTTTCTTGCTTCATTTTCAACAATCCTCTCTATTTTATTTTTCTTTTACATTTTTCTTTTGGTTTGGTTTGCTTATATAATGGACAATTACTTTATGTTGCTGAAGAGTTGTGTGATTTACCTATGACCATTGGCTAGTGATTTATATTTCTTTTCTTTGGTAAATTATTCATTCATCTTTGTTTTCTTTGACAATGGCCAAATTACTCTTGACATTGGTTTGACAACAAAAATATCTACCAAAGGACTATCCTTTTATGCATGCATTTAAACATTTACAAAAGAAAAGAGACCACTACAAAATTTGAAATGAATTTATTATATTTTATATAACTTTCAAATGTTATGTATAATTCAAATGCATGAAACATTTTAAAATGACTATGATTGGTACCTTGGTTAACTAGTTTATATGTTGTTGTGCAAATGCCAGAGTCTTAAATATCGATGCATTAGTATTGACCTTAGTTTGGGCATTGTTTATTATATGGGGTTAATGTTAATTGCAAAACCAAGTTTATCACCTTAGTCTTGGGATATTGCATGCCAAAATTTCTTGATTCTAAACCTAAATCATGTGTTATGATGAATCCTAAAGTTATGGTGAATCATCAAGTATCGTTGTGATTATATGTGCAAAAGGATAGGATCTCTTATCACTTCCACCTATGTAAATACAACAGTGGCCCATGTTTATACCTGTCATTATTGTACTCCTGAATTATCTCTCATAATTACTCATACCCTGAGACAAATGATTAGGGTTTTCTCAATTCAAACGACCTCTAGATGTTTTATTCTCATCTTTTTTTCTCCCGATCGAGGTTGTTGGTTAGGGTTTTGAGGATTTTGCCTTGTTGCATGTTCGTCCATTGGTTTTGGACTTTATCTCGACTATGGGTTCTCTCAAGACTTAGTTATGTCACAGGTTATTCAAACAGAGGTCATCGGCACAAAGTTTCTTGAATTTTAAGATGAATGTGTCAAACTCTTTGAAACTGTCAGGTCTCTTAAGTTTCTAAAACTCTTTCGGGGTTACAACAAGGGTGTAGCCGAGGATTTTTCCACTTCATTTAATGTTAATAGTTCCAAGGTGGGAGATATTAATATGACTATGGATATCGATTTCATTTCTAAATCCACTCATCTCTCGATTGATGGTGAAGTTTTTCCTAAGAACTGAAGGGTTCACAATATCACTTTCAGGAAGTTATTAGTGAAGAAAGGGTATGTGTATAATATCAAAGGTATGCATGCCTCGTATCTAAAACATCAATGATAGAATATGCTGATGTTTTTATGCAGATATGTGACCTATGAGGGTCGTTACAACTTGGTATTTCTCTATCGGTTTTTAATGGTATTTGTAAGGTTTAAGGTAAATTTGGCACACTTTTTGTATATGAGTTTGGTTAAGATGTCTTCAATTTACCAAAAATAGCACTCAAATGTTAAAAAAAATCTTATCCATCATACTTTGATTGCCATCCTGGTGAAATATAAATTGGGTAAGATGGGATAGGATTGGGAATCATCTCTTATCTAGAATTGTTTTGATAAGACCTTGTCTTCAAAGGAAACTGACTCCCAAGTGTCCTTGGACCTTGTTCTAATTAATGAAGATATTCCATCCTCTCCTATGCATGATGTTGTGCATTCAAATGACTCTGAGGTGTGTCGAGACATTAGTCTTTCTCTTTTAGAAGAGAATAGGGCCCTGAAGCCTGAAATTGTGCATTTTCGCCAAAACAGATATGTTGATGAAAATACACTTCTTGATAAGGTGGAAAAGAAACCTAAGAAAACGGGTAAATCAAAAATCTCAAAGGTTAAATCCCAGTTGAAATCTTCCCCCCCGGAATCTACAAGTGAACATATAGACAGTCATCATAAATAGGATTATGACATGCATTTTAAAGATAAACTAATTAACAGAAAGATATCTAGGTTTCAGCGTAATAAACATAAGCTCTCTTATGATCCGATTTTTGTTAATCTCGAAGAGTCTTAGCCTAAAAGGGATAATTCTAAAGTTTTAAATAGTCGTGATCCCCTTAATTATGTTAATACCACTCTAGAGTTGGACAATGACAATGATAAAATCACTTCAGAGGCATTAATTGACCTTTACTGAAACCAACAATTCCTCTTTATTATTTCTTGGTTAAATGGTTGGATTGAACAACTTACCAAAGAAAATGAGCAGCTCATAGCTACCTGTAGGTCTAATGAAACTCTCAGGAGACATAATTATGCCAGCTTACTTAAAAATTCATAGGTCTCTAACACATAAATGTTAATGAAATCATTAAAGGATAAGCTCATAATTTCTCCAGAATCTCAAGATTCTAAATAAATACTTTTGTTAATGTCTTTCAACTGTTTGGATAAAGTGAGGTACGTTTATTTTTTTATTTTTATTTTCTAATTTTAAAAGGGAATTACAAAATATGAGATTTTGTAATGACCCTCTTTTCCAATTTAATATTGTTTTAACTAATTGTTTATAATTGGTTACAGGTCATTTTGTTGGTTATATGTGTTGTCTCTTTGGTCTTTGGATAAACATATGTGGATTGCCTCTAGTCTTGGAAAATGTTAGTGAAGATCTTTTGTTAGTTATCATGTTGATCCTTTGTTACTTGTTGATTGCTCATGAGGCCTAAAGATCATACTTGTTTTTACTTTTGTAAAAAGAAAGTTTTATGATCTTAGTCTATTAGAAACATGATTTAGGAAACATTAATTATATAAACTCCTCATTTTGAAGAGAGGAGGGATCTCTGGAAGGAGAGGGAGGAAATATTGTTTTCCGAACAAAGAAATGTTGATTATTATGACTATGGGATGAATTTTTAATACAAGTATTTAGATGTGGTTTGATTCCATCTATCTCTTGTTTCATTTTGTTTACATGGTCCTATTTTGTTATGTCTTGTGATTATAAAATATCTATGTTGTTTGTTGGATGATTTGATTCTCACGCAAGTGATTGTCTCAGTTGTATTACTCTATTAATTTCATTACACTTATTCATATTTATTATTATGTTTTAAATAGATCAAATATTCTTCTTTAGTGATTTGTATTCTAAGAAGAATAGATTGATTACTAATGTCAATTTACTTAGAAATTCATTAGGTTAATTAAATATCAGTTCTTTTATATGAATCTGTCATAGTGTTGCTAAAATGAATGGTAACATTGTTTTTTATCTATACTTTGTTTCGATGATTAATTGGTTTGATTCATTGATTGTCGATGAAAGTAAAAGAATTATTTAAAAGGAATCGTTTATTGTTGTTCCTCTTTCGCTCAAGTATTGTCTAAGCAAGAATTAGAAGTAATAGATTAGGTAATTCTTTTATTTCCTTTCTCAATGTAGAAATATGAAAAGGAAACAACGTTTATATTGTGTTAAAACCTACAGGATGAGTCCCTTGTTTTTCTATAGTTGCTCATTCTGCTTTTAATTACATTGAGAAAATGGATAAATATTTTTCTTTTATTTTACTAGGAACATTACTTCATCTTGTTTCAGGAAGAATAACACATTTTATTCTGATATCATTATTTCATGCTTGATCTAGTTACATTTTGTTCTAGCTTGATTTATTTACTATATCATAGTATTGTAAACATTGTATGATATTCTAATTTATAAATTAAAATTCTTTCTATGCATTTTAGTCTCTCATTATCTCATTTCCATTAGGCATAGATCATTTCATTTCATTTAGACAAAAATGACACAACTTTAGTTTATTTAAAACATAATTTAGGATTTATTTAGTATAGGATAATTATAGTTTAGGTTTAGGATTAGTTTATTTTGGGCTCAATCCTTCCTCGGAAGAAAGGATCCAGGGCCAACAGAGTCATTGAACCCGTCAAGGATAGCTATTCCAAATGGGTTGGGTAGTTAAGAGCCTCAGTTTAGGCTATACCTCATTTGTTGACATAGGTGTGAAAATGCTTGTGTCAACAAAATGGCACTATAAGGAGGCATATTAGACTATAATGGCAAAATGAAGTCACAAAACTCAAACTATTAGGACCCTAATTTGTCACTAGGAGTCACACCAACACTCCCCTAGTTGATACTTTTGAAATTTCTTAACCATAACTTGAAGAAACAAACATTGAGCTCACCACGCCAATTCGACCTTATTCTCAAGCAGAAATTGAACAAGATTTGCAAAGATCCCATGAAATTATCTCACAAACCCAAGAAATAATTGAACAGAGTTCTTCTCTTCAAAGAAGTTTGTCCTCTCATCTTCCCACACCCCCTTATTTCAAGTTGCAACAACCTTTAGTGATTGAGAAAACAATTGCTTCTTCCCAAACCACCAGTACATTTAATGATTGATTACATGATATTATTACTATAAAATTAGTTGATATATTAAAAATACTAGATAAAGAACCAACTCTATTTGGAGGATATGATTCTCTACCTTCTCCACCCAGTTCATCTTCTTCCTTAAGAAACCCTTCTACTGAAGAAAACTCCTCAGACTCATCAAAATTAAAAGGATCTCCCAAGATAGCAGATAATTTGGGACATCATGAAAATGATCCAAACGACCCTAGTTCACCTTGGTTGGATTAGGATGTTATGGTTATACTAGGTGTATAGCATCACCTTCCAGGAAATCCACATAAATTCTTACCTAAGCTTGATCTTGATTCAAAACATCCTACTAAAGACCATGTGAAGACCTTTATGCTTACTATTAGGTAGAAGAATGTTTGTCATGAATATGTGGTATGTGTTGAGCCTCAAAACTACCCTTTCCTTAGCAACTCTTCTCATCCCTTTTCTTTGTTTTTCCATGAAGAAAATGCATTCCTATCATCAGTGACCAGTATATATTTCCTTAAGAAGGACATTTAGTGATTTACATGTTATCCTTTTATGTTTTGTTGTTTGAATAAGTTTTTGTCTTTTAGCTACAAAACGCAGCGTATTCTATAGCTAATCAGCTGTTCTGCAGCTACTTCCATGCTTTAACAGATTCTAGGTGCCAGAAGGAGAAACTAACGACATGGGCAGCTTGGAAATGATCATGACATGGATTGTGTCCTATTCACCTAGCCCAGGTCGACAAAGAAGATGGTACAAGACTCCAGTCAATGGAGAAGTCAAACGTAGAGACTGAAGGCAACAGGACTCTGTTTCGTGGATAATCAACATGTTTCACAGTGATGGGAAGCATTATCCGAAACAACTTCCTAAACCCATAGACTCCAACAACCATCTGTGCAACTAAATCCAATAGCCATCATCTTGGATTTATGTCTCCAGCAATTGAGGAAGAAAATTTCGTGTGCCTATCTTCTACGTGTTTTTAGCTGTAGCTTATTTTTCTCCACAAACAGTTGTATAATTTTCTTATAAATACCTGTGTAAAGAACTCAAAAGGGGTTTGAATTTCCTCATGTATTGAGCTCAGACTATTGTTTGATAATTTTGAAAAACTCATTTCATGTGTTTTTTTTAATATGAAGACCGCAAATTTTATGGATATGTGAAGGAGTTTCTTGGAGTTTGATTAAGTACACATAACCTGATCAATTGCAGAGGACCCCTGCGCTGACTGAGATTTTATTTCATTTTGTTTTATCTCTTCTAGTTAACTGTAAATTCATCATTTCTTCCATAGTGTTCATAACCATTTTTCATATTAACCCTGTTTATAATGCAACCCTTATCATTTTCTTACTAATGCAAAATAGCTTCTTTCAGTATAGAATAGCTTCTTTTTGGTTTAATTTCTAGTTTTTATCAGTAGTTAGAGGTTGAAATATAATAGTATAATGTAGTTTGTTTCATTCACTGTTTCACTAGTCTTTAAGTTTTCAATTAGACTAATCAATGCCATTACTTCTCTTGCCATTTTTTTACTATTTATTGACTCATGGTGTAAATGAATGTTTCTGAAGAACCCTTCTAATTGATAACTCATCTTAGACTAAATGGTTGAATACTTCATTCACGCAATGAGTCTTTTCTGCATTTTTGTATTTATCTTCTCTTAGAATAATGAAGTACAGAATTCCTCAAAATGTCATCACAAGGAGGTTTTTCTCCCAAAATTGAGAGGCAGAGTAACTAAGCACTTCATTTAGTTTTGTTTCCATAGTAGATTAGTTGCAATTTCATTTTCAGTCTTAGTATTTCATTTAGTTTTGTTTCGATAATAGATTAGACACTAGTTGCAATTTCACTTTTAGTTTTAGTATTTCATTTGGTTTTGTTTTTGTAATGGATTATATAGTAATTGCAATTTTAGTTTTTAGTTTTTAGTTCATTATTTGGAAATAATGATAAGAGCAGAAATAGAAACTCTGTTTTCATTTCTTGATTAAAATTTGCTTCCAAATCTTACTTAAGCTCTTTTAGTCCTCATCTTTTTAGATTCTTAGCAGTCTTTACAGAAGTTAGATTTAGGATTTTGACAGTTACATTGTAAATCATTAGGGACTAAAGGACCAAAAAACCCCCAAAACAACATAAAATACAAAAACAAAGAAGTAAGAAGGGCCATCTAACACAAATAGTGCACTACACTTCATCAGTTTATGATACCCGGATTGATAATTTATGTAGAGAAATTTAGGACACTAAATTGACCAAACATTTTGGCGTCGTTGCCGGGGAAGTGTAACTAGGTAGCCTTATCTCTTACATTAAAAAAAAAAAAAAACAAAACAAAACAATGACATGCATAGAGAAAGAGACTTTAGGGGTAGATTTATAGCTAGGGGTAGAAGTTCAATTCCCATAACTCCACCTACTCCACCAAGAGTAATAAAATACACACCTCCATCCCAGACTCATACTCCCAGCCATAGGATTCCTGGAATTCAAGGGGCAGAAACTCAATCAGAAGAATCTCCTATTTCATCTATTAAGATAGTCTTAGGAGGAAAAATTTTGAATCTCCAACAGTAGGGATAACATTTTTCACCTCCACAGGAGAGCTTATTGTAGTTGAAGAATTAGGAATGCCTAGTGAAGAAGAAGAAGTAGAAACTCTCTCCCATAATCCATTAATAGAAGAACCAGAGGAGGAGGGAATAACCTTGCAGGTTGAACCCTATACTGACTTTGAAGAAACTATAATGGCAAAGGAAGGACAAGATGGAGAATTCTCACTGTTTGGAGGAGGGGTTAGAGGGAGAGGTAGAGGAAATAATGGAGGAGGTAGAGGTAATAATAGAGGAGGCAGAGGAAATAGGGAAGTAGATGACTCTTTTGGATTCCCTATAGTGGATGAGGAAACACATACCACAATGAAAAATATCTCACCATCTGTCCTCCCAAACTTCTATGGGTTGAGAAATGAGGACCCTGAAACATTTTTGTTTAAGTTTGAAGTCTTGTGCAGAACTTATGACTATCTAGAAGACTCTCAAAAACTTGAATTATTTCCTTCAACACTAAAAGGGGCTACTTTGAAATGGTTCATGGGGTTAGTCACTCAATCCATTAGAACATGGAATGACATGAAAAAGGCATTTTGGATAGATACTTGGATTATTGTATGCCTACCAATCATAAAGATGAGGTGTTCAAAATGATGCAAAGAGAGGATGAAAACTTAGAAGATTTGATTGAGAGATTTAACTATAATTTGAAAAGAGCAAAGATGAACAATTTAGATGAGGAAACTTTGAAAGCTCTTTTGTTAAAGGCCATTAGAGATGAGTGGATAGATATCCTTAACATGATGGGGAAGGGAGATATCTCTCAACTTCCATTGACTGATATAGGAGAACTGTGTGTTCATCTCTCAAGAGGAAAATCTAAAACAGGAAAAGGGTCGAGAGATCCTTCTCTTGTTAGAGCAAACAAATCTGCAAGTGAATCTATAAGCAGGATAGAAATTGGCAATATGCTTGATGAGTTTAAAACTGACATTTTAGGGAGCCTTAGTGAGCAACTAGACACCCTTAAAATTAAAAACAAGTAGAAAACAGAGGTTGATGCTTTAGCCATTTTTTGTCCAAAATGCAAAAAAAAAAAAGAAAAAAAAAACATGCTCTAACGAAATGTCCTTTAGATGCAAAAATTGTAGAAACTTGTATGATTTGTTCAAAAAGTCATGAGACTAAGGGTTTTCCTTCAATCCCAAGTCTTAAGGTTGTCTTTCAAGAGGAAACAGTGCCAAATTCTGTAGAACCTCTTTGTTTTGTTGCAAGAAGACCTTGGCAGGGGCAAGAAGACCTTGGCAGGGGCCACAAAATCAGGAATTTAACAATCCAATGTATCTTTAGCCCCCACCAAATTGGAATCCTTGGCAGCAACCTTGGCCTCAACCTCAATCTCAATATCAATCTCAAACATGGGCACAAGGAGTACAAAATCCTTATGGGATATTTTCTCAATATTATCAATATCCTCCATCTTATCAGAATTATCCTCCTCACATAATCAGCAACAAAATCAGCAGCCACAACTTCAAAATCAGAATCCTCAACTTTCATTGCCATTTCCACAACAACCTCCACAACAAAGTCAAAACCCTTAACTTTTGTTGCCATTTCAGCAGAAACCAAATCAGCTACCTACCCAACCATTACCAAACCCCCACAATAAAAACCCTTAGAATGCTTACATGGTAGAAGGACAACAATTTCCAACTTACATGGTTACTCCCCTAGATCTTAATGATGTTCAACTAAGATCTGGTAGGATATTAAAAAAGGAAAGACCTTCTATAGTTATTGAAGAACAAGACACTTCTAAGGAAGATTCTCTAAAAGTCAATAAAAGTTTTGAGGAACATCTCTCCAAAACCAAAACATTGAAAAAGAAAAACAAAAAGAACCAATGAACACAACTCCTATCATTGATAAACCAGCATCTAATTCTACACCTCCTTTTCCTGAGAGACTACAAATTGATAGAGGGGTATAAAAATAGATCTTGTTGCCCAATTATGATATTCTAGATGAATTGAAAAATGTCTGTATCAAAATTCCTTTGATACAAGCCATTAGAGAAATTCTCATTCTAGTCAAAACAACAAAGGAGTTGAGCATCAAAAGACCAGGAAGAAAAGCAAAAGAAACAAAAAGAATTCACCTGGTAGGAAAGATAACAGACATAATGATGGGAAAAATTGCCATACAAAAGTATGTGGATTCAGGGAGTCCAATTGTTAAGGCACGTATAAATGGAATTGAAATTCCAAATACATTTATTGACTTAGGGGCAGCAATAAACATCATGAGTAGACAAACTATGGAGCAACTTAAACTTCCTAACCTTCTTTACATACCTACCTTACTGCAACTTGCAGATAGATCAGTAATCAAACCAAATGGTGGGCTAGAAGATATTTTAGTCTCCTTAGATTCTTGGGAATATCTTGTTGATTTCATGATCTTAACTCCCAAGAATAATCTAGGAGGACACCCACTCATATTAGGAAGACCTTGGTTGGCCACAGCTGATGCTTTTATTAGTTGTAGATTCGGTGACATGTATATTTCTAATGATAATTCAACAAAGAAATTTACTCTGTATCCTCCAGCAAAAGCAATCACAGAAATAGAGGACAAGGAATGGATTGATGATGAAAATGATATTCAGCCTCTTTTTACTATATTAGAAATTAGTGAAGATAGTCAAATTTTGAATACATTAGAAAATATTGAAACATCTTCAGAATATGATCATGCACAATTTCAAGAAAAATTTAATGTTGAATACTTGTCATCTAGGCAGATGTCTCTCTATTCTATGGAATAATTTGGTAGCTCTACAATTGAAATTTTTCCAGGTAGGACATTGAACATAAACAAAAACTTGGAGAAACTACAACAAGAAGAGTAACCAAAACATTACAAAAACATTTTGTTGCATTTGCATGGGAGTACACCAACATGAAAGGCATTGATCCTAAGACTTGTATCCATCATATTTATATTGAGGAAAACAATAGACCAATCATAAAACCTCAGAGAAGAATGAATCCAAATCTTAGGGAAATTGTAAAATAAGAGCTCCAAAAATTACTTGATGTAAACTTCATTTACCCAATTTTAAATAGCCAAGGGGTTTCTACTTTGGTAATTGTGCCTAAAAAGAATGGTAAATGGAGGGTGTGGATTGATTACCAAGAATTGAATAAAGCAACCCTTAAAGATCACTTTCCTTTGCCCTTTATAGATCAAGTGTTAGATACATTAACAAGTAAGAAGTACTTATCATTCTTGGATGGTTTTAGTGGTTATAATCAAATTTAGGTAGCACCCGAGGATCAGGATAAAACCACATTTACTTGTCCATGGGGAGATTTTTCCTACCGATTACTTCCTTTTGGGTTGTGTAATGCACCTGCAACATTCCAAAGAACAGTACTAGGAATTTTTTCTAATCTAATACATGATTGTGTAGAGGTATATATGGATGATTTTACAGTCTATGGAAACACATTTGAAGAAGCTTTGGAAAATTTAGAAAAATTTCTTAAAATATGTAAAGAAACAAACCTTTCACTAAGCCATGAAAAATGTTTTATAATGTTTACAAAAGGTCTTGTTTTAGGACATCACATTTCGAGAGGTGGGATTAAAGTTGACAAATCTAAAGTTGAAGTCATCTCTAAGTTATCAATTCCAAATTGCCAAAAGGATGTTAGAAGTTTTCTAGGATTTAGAGGACACTATAGAAGGTTCATAGAAAACTTCACTAAAATAGCATCTCCACTCTTCAAATTGCTTACAAAATATTGTGAATTCACTTGGAATCCTGATTGCCAACTAGCATTTGAAACCTTGAAAGCAAAAATTTCTGAAGCACCTATTTTAAGAGCTCCAAATTGGAAACTTCCTTTCCATATTTCCACAGATGCTTCAGATACAGCTCTAAGAGCTTTATTGGGACAAAAATATTTGATTCTTTATGCCATTTACTATATAAGTAAGAATTTGACTCCCACTGAGTTGAATTATGATGTGACTGAAAAGGAATTTTTAGTTGTTGTTCATGCAATTAATAAGTTCAGACACTATATAACAAGCTATGAAACCTTTGTTCATACAGATCACTCTGCAATTAGATATTTGATGAATAAACCTATTACTGATGGTAGAGTTACAAGATGGCTTTTACTTTTACAAGAATTCAACATTACTGTGCTAGATAGACCTGGAAAACAAAACACATTTGCTGATTTCTTGTCCAGGATTCAGAATATCAAATAAGACTCTCCAGTTGAAGATAATTTTCCTGATGAATATCTTTTTGCAGTAACTACTCAAACTCCTTGGTTTGCAGATTTTGCTAATTAGCTGGTTACAGGGAGGTTACCTTCACATTTGTTTCCTAGGGAGAAAAGAAAGATTATTCAATAAAGTGCAAGATATTCATGGATCACTAACGAATTGTATAAAACAGGGCCAGATCTTATGATCAGAAGGTGTGCCAGGGAAGATGAAATGCCTGATATTCTCAAAGCATGTCATGATGAGCCATGTGGTGGACACTTTGCTGATAAGAGGATAGCCTATAAAATCCTTTCTTTAGGATATTATTGACCATCCATCTTCAAAGATGGTAAAGAATATGTCAAGAGGTGTGACAACTACCAAAGGGTAGGGAAACCTGCTCCCTTAAATGAAATGCCATTACAAACTCAGGTACTTATTGAACCCTTTGAAAAGTGGGCTTTAGACTTTATTGGACCAATTAATCCTCCATCTAAGAAGAAAAAGTATATATTGGTATGCACTGATTATGTCACCAAATGGGTAGAAGCCAAAGCATTACCTTTTGCTAACGAAATATCCGTAGTTAATTTTCTTTTTGAGGACATCTTCACTCGTTTTGGTGTTCCAAGAGAAATTGTGACAGATCAAGGATCTCAATTCACATCCAATATGATGGAAAGGCTTATGGAGGAGTACAAGATCAAGCATAGGAAATCAACTCCCTATCATCCACAAGCAAATGGTCAAGTGAATTCTACAAATAAAGTGATTGAAGGAATCCTCACCAAGGCTGTGCATCTACATAGAAGAGATTGGGCAGAAAGGCTTCCTAAAGCCTTATGGGCCTATAGAACTACATGGAGGAACACAATGGGACATACACCCTATGAACTTGTTTATGGGAAACAAGTCCTATTCCCTATAGAGTTCCAAATTAGAACTTTCAAGATGGCAGTCCAGCTGGGGATGGATTTATCAGAGGCTCAAAAACATAGGCTAGAGAAATTAAATGAACTTAATGAAATTAGGCAAGAGGCAGTTCAAAGGACTAGTATAGTCCAACAACAGAGGACTAAATGGCATGACAAATACATCAAGAACAAGAGGTTTCAAGAGGGAGATTGGGCACTGCTATTTGATTCAAAGTTTAAATATTTTCAAGGGAAGTTTCAAACTCATTGGCTTGGGGCATATGAGATTGAAAAAGTATTCAGTAATGGAGCAATGAGGATCAGAAAAATAGATGAAATTCAAACTCCTCTTCTTGTGAATGGTCATAGATAGAAAATATATCAAAAACCAATTTCAAAGGAGGAGTTCATCAAGATCTTCCAGAACAATTCTGAAATGAAGTTAGTGAAGAAGAATCCTTCTTCTCCACCAACTTAGTCTTTATTTTTCCTATCTAAAAATCAATATATATATATATTGTATAAGGTTGAAAACCAATCATTGATTGGCATGCTTATACAGAAAATACAAGGTGAAAATAAAAAAATTTTGACACCCTATATTTTCCATTTTCTTTCTGAAAAAAATGGTAACAAAAAGCCACAGTCACTCTGCATTCTGCAAAACTCATTGTCTCATTTCATTTCACTCTTTTTAACTTTTACAATTTCACTTCATTCCATTGACATATTTCACCAATAAATTTTCCCTTTCCCAGTATTTCATTCATCTCTATTATTCATTTATCATCTTGTCTTATTTTCATTTACACTACCATTTCCATTTCATTCGTTCATAAGCCATATTTTATTCTCTGTTTCACATTCTACAGCTGTTTCCACATTTTGCAATTGATTCCATTTCGCAGCTGATCCTGTTTTGCAGCTAATTTGATTCTGCATCAACAGTTTGTTTATCAGTCCAAGCACAAGTGTCCAGTTCATAATAAAATCTTATATGCAGGTAATTGAAGAAAAATCAACTTTGAAGACCAATCACACCTAAAGCACCTGTGGAGCAAACATCAAAATATTAGCAAGTGGAAGGTAAAGGTTCCAAAGGTAAATATAAAAATTTATTTCAAAAAGCAATTCAAAAACATAAGCTTATATAACATGTATGATCACATGTCTCCTTAATTAATCATCATGTGATTTGACTGCCACGATGTCTCCGCCATATCCTTCGCCTTCAATGACAAATGTTCCAATGGTTCCTTCATAACTAATATCCACTTCAAACTCCATGACTTGTACTTAACCAGTCCTCTACAGCTACATTTTTTAATGGTCAGGTTAATGATGTGACCTACCTATAAACGACTCTTCAAACCCTAACTGTTTATTTATTACATGCCAAATCTTAAGTTTTTCTCTCATATTTACGTAGCCATTTTGTGTATACACTCATTCTGTTTCCATATATTTCGTACATACATTTATTCTGTTTCCATATCCACAGTCATTTTATTTCTATATACCCAGTCACTCCATTTCCATATACGCAGTCATTCCATTTCTTAGACAGTGAGAGTAGTTTTGAAGGGTAACCGAGAACAGAGAATATGGGGCTTATTGTTAGAACTGAGCCCATAGGGGTAAAATACATGGAGGGATATCTGCAGCTCAAGGGGATGATACAGAGGGCTGGATGGTTGTGTTTTATTGAAAAATTTGACGGCTACCATAAGGAAATCACTAAATCCTTTGCAAGTTCATTTGATGGTACGGAAGTGGAAATAGGGGATATCAAATATGTAGTCACCGAGTCCTTCATAGCAGAAGCAATAGAACTCTCAAGACTAAGAGAAAGGTGGTTTAAAAATAAATAGTTTCATGATGAATCTTGGAAGGTGATTCTTAAAAACCCAGGTATGGATGTTACAATTTTTAGAAAAGGGATTCCAATTTCAGCACTCAAAAGCAAATGGAGTAGAAAGTTGTTAATACTGCAAAAATTTATTACATGTGAAGGAAGGTTTGGGTCTATGTATGTTTATCATATACGATTGTTAATGAATTTTCTAGAGAATGGAACCCTCAATCTTCCCTTTTTCCTTTTGAATAGTCTGAGAAGAATGGCAACAAATGTTCAAAACAAAGTTGAATCAATAGAAACCATTCTATATCATCATGGACTAGTGAAGATTTTAGTTGAATTTCATTTGAAAAGTGTAGGGGATACATGGGAAGACTTCTTAGTAAGGAATTTCTTCCAAGATGCTCCAGATTTATCTAAGGGAAGTCATGTTAAAAGAAGTAAAAGGAGAAATATTAGCATTGGAAGATCCTCACAAAAAGACGATACAGAAATGGCTCCTAAACCAGAGGTTAGGAAATAGACTAAGCAGAATAGAAAAATAAAAGAAAGGGTTGAAGAAATCAATAAGGACATCCCTGAACCTTCATCACCACAAGAAGATGAAAAACCTCTTTCTGAAATACTAACCAAGATCAATGAACAAATCAAGAAAAATAAGGAGAAAGGAAAGAGGAAAAAGGACACAAAAGAAGAAACCATAAGCTTCCAAAATGTAAGAAGGAGTTCTAGACTCCGACGCAACGTGAAGAAGGTGAAATCAAAAGAGGCCTAGTTTATAAACTTGGAGGAAGAAACCCCAATTCAATCCCCTGACAATATTTCATATGAACAAAGTCCACAGAACTCTCCTCCACAGAATTTTGAAGACAGCCCAAGTAGAGCTTCTCCTGGCATAGATCTAATACAATAGCAAATCTATGACTATATAGAGTCATTAGAGAAAAAGAGTACCTCAGTAGACCCAGGGACTTCAGCTAATCAAGAGCAGCCTGTCACCCAACAAGAAACTCTAATTAGCTCTCTCAAATAAAAGATCTTTGAGCTAGAAATTCTGAACAGACACATCCAAAAAGAAAATGAAACCTTGAGGGAACAAAATAAACTGGATAGAGCTATTCATGACAACACAATGTTACACTTGGGATAATGGTACAAAAATAATAAGAAGCTAAAAAGGAAAAATAAGAAGCTGAGTAGAACACTCATTAACCTCAAAAACAGTTTTCTTATGAGGAAGCTAAGGATGGCACTCAATGTAAAGAAAAGCAAGAAGAGGAAGTTGGATGTGTTGGCAAAAGTGTCAGAACAAATGCAATAGGAGGAGGAAGTTAACAATTTTGATTGCATGGGGACATGCAATGGTTTTGCAGTGGGGCTATGTTGAGCCTCAAAACTTCCCTTTCCTTAGCAACTCTTCTCATCCATTTTCCTTGTTTTTCCATGAAGAAAATGCATTCCTATCATCAGTGACCAGTATATATTTCCTTAAGGAGGAAATTTAGTGATTTACATGTTATGCTTTTATGTTTTTCTATTTGAATAAGTTTTTGTCTTTTGGCTACGGAATGCAGCCTATTCTGCAGCTAATCGACTGTTCCGCAACTACTTCCATGCTTTAACAGGTTATAGGTATCAGAAGGAGAAACTAACTACATGGGCAGCTTGGAAATCATCATGACATGGATCGTGTCCTATTCACCTAGCCCAGGTCAACAAGGAAGATGGTATAAGACTCCAACCAATCGAGAATTCAAACGTAGAGACCGAAGGCAACAAGACTCTATTTTGTGGATAATCAACACGTTACACAGTGATGGGAAGCGTTATCCGAAACAACTTCATGTACCCACAAACTCCAACAACCATTTGTGCAACCAAATCCAACAGCCATCATCTTGGATTTATGTCTCCAGCAACCGAGGAAGAAAATTTTGTGTGCCTGTCTTCTACGTGTTTTTGGTTGTAGCTTATTTTTCTCCACAAACAGTTGCATAATTTTCTTATAAATACCTACGTAAAGAACTCAGAAGGGGTTCGAATTTCCTCATGTATTGAGCTCAGACTACTGTTCGGTAATTTTGAAAAACTCATTTCCTATGTTTCTTTAATATGAAGACCGCAAGTTTTATGGATATGTGAAGGATTTTATTGGAGTTTGATTAAGTACGCATAACCTGATCAGTTACAGAGGGCCCCTGTGCTAACTGAGGTTTTATTTCATTTTGTTTTATCTCTTCTAGTTAACTGTAAATTCATCATTTCTTCCATAGTGTTCATAACCATTTTTCATACTAACCATGTTTATAATGCAATCCTTGTCATTTTCTTACTAATGCAGAATAGATTCTTTCAGTACAGAATAGCTTCTTTTTAGTTTAATTTCTAGTTTTTATCAGTAGTTAGAGGCTGAAATGCAGTAGTGTAATGTAGTTTGTTTCATTCACTGTTTCACTAGTCTTTAAGTTTTCAATTAGACTGATCAGTGCCATTACTTCTCTTGCCATTTTTTTACTAGTTTATTGACTCATGGTGTAAGTGAATGTTTTTTAAGAGCCCTTATAGTTTATAACTCATCTTAAACTAAATGGTTGAATACTTCATTCACGCAATGAGTCTTTTCTGCATTTTTGTATTTATCTTCTCTTAGAATAATGAAGTACAGAATTCCTCAAAATGTCATCACAGGGAGGTTTTTCTCCCAAAATTGAGAGGCAGAGTAACTAAGCACTTCATTTAGTTTTGTTTCCATAGTAGATTAGTTGCAATTTCATTTTCAGTCTTAGTATTTCATTTAGTTTTGTTTCCATAATAGATTAGACATTAGTTGCAATTTCACTTTCGGTTTTAGTATTTCATTTGGTTTTGTTTTTGTAATGGATTTGATAGTAGTTGCAATTTTACTTTTTAGTTTTTAGTTCATGATTTGAAAATAATGATAAGAGCAGAAATAGAAACTTTGTTTTCATTTCTTGATTAAACTTTGCTTCCAAATCTTACTTAAGCTCTTTTAGTCCTCATCTTTTTAGATTCTTAGCAGTCTTTACAGAAGTTGGATTTAGGATTTTGACAGTTACATTGTAAATCATTAGGGACTAAAGGACCAAAAAACCCCCAAAATAACATAAAATACAAAAACAACGAAGTAAGAAAGGCCATCTAGCACAAACAGTGCACTACACTTCATTAGTTTACGATACCCGGATTGATAATTTATGTAGAGAAATTTATGACACTAAATTGACCAAACAGTATGCATATTGTTTTCATACATGTTTGAGGGGGTAAATTCCACCTGGTACTTTGCCTAACCTCCACAAATCATAATCCCTAAGGCACAGTTTGAGTCTGCATTTCTAGAGAGATTTGGAGATGATAAACCGCCTAAAGTCCTGGTAGATGATTTGTCTAATATGAAAATGCAGAATAAGGAAAATGTACCACCCTCCTCCCACATCTACCCAAGAAACCAGTCAGCAGGGGTAAACATGCGACACTAGGCCACTATGATATGATTTGACCTCCTAGGTAACCTTGAGTAATTGGAATCGATGGAACATCACACACAGTCATCCAACATCATCAACAAAACCCTAAAAAGACAAGTTAGCCACTCAGATAGCCTATCCATAGGTCTTATTGATGTTTTGGACCTCTTAGGCCATAGTCACTCTCATGCTATGGGCAAGGGAGCAACAAGAAACACAAAGTCACTCTCATAGGCCTGCCTGCCAACGACTATGGACCAAAATTGTCAATTATGTGCCAACGACCCTGGGATTTAAGCCATTTTTCAAGCCCAGATCCCAGACCATTGCCCAAAATGAAATGAATTCTTAGAATCAAGAAAATTACAGGGAAACAATGATGCAAAAGAAATGAGATGATCAATACCTTAGCTCGACCTCTACTAGCCATGACAGGAATTTCATCAAGCATATCATGAACATGTAACCTATAGGTGTAAACAACATAATTAAGTGTAGGGATATCATACTTATCTAAGAATCGCTATGAACCATTGGTTCCTCATTTCATCCGCTACATATTCATATATTATGTCATAGATAGATTATCCACTCACATACAAGTAAAAACATGATGGGAGCCATACATAGTTGTTGTCATAAAATATACATATAACCAGCATAATAGGGACAGAAATATCAATAAAATAACATCCATATACACCACATACAATCCATCGTAATACTCATTGAAATACCAGGAGATATCACCTTTCATTAATGATGAAAAATCCAAATCCAGGATGGGACTTCCATGTTCCACTTGAACATAGAATGGATAAGCCAAATATCTCTTCATCCATTCACCCCCATACCATAATCCAAGCATGAATGTGGGATCTCATAGAACAGATCAATCAAAACTCATCCAAGGTTTCTAGAGGCCATCCACCTCAACCCATCAAACAATGATTCCACCTCACAATTGGAAATCACAAAACCAACATCAGATCAGTCTCCATCCCAGCCTTCCAGGGCTCTAGAGTGTTTGTTTGAACCCAACTCCCAAGACTAGTAACTCAACCCACAACTTTTACCGAGCTCCAAAGCGTTTGTCCAACCAAGGCTATGGGACTAGTAACTCAACTCACAACTTTTACCAGGTTCCAGATCATTTGTCCAACCAAGGTTGTGGGACTAGTAACTCAACCCACCAAGGGCTCCAGAGCATTTGTCCAACCCATGCTATGGGACTAGTAACTCAACCCAAGTTGTTCTAGGTCGCCAGACCATTTTTCCAACCAAGGTTATGGAACTAGTAACTCAACCGAAGTCGTGATAGGGCTCCAGAGTGTTTTTCCAACCAAGGATTGCATTAACTAATAGCTCAATCCAAGCTAAGGAAACGTGAGAACCAACTAGAAAACAAATAAAATAAACTCACAACACCATGGCTATCCAGAAAATGGCAAGGCTAGGCAAATCCACTATCAATCCAGGCAATCCTCCATGCCATTAACATATCATGAGCAACAAACCACATGCATGTTCCATGCATGCCAAAACTAGTGAAGAAATCATACATGCAACTTGATACCTATAAGAAAATCTAATGTATGTGAAGAAATCATACATGCGATGTCCTCTTGCACTTTCTTGTTCTTCCTTTGCCTTCTTGCTCCAAAAATCCAAGTATGCCACAGCCCCCAAGAGTGCTCTAAGAAAACTCTAAGTATCCAAGAGTATGAGAGAGAGAGAATAATGAGAGCTCCAACACTGAACTAACCAAGTCCTCCCCACTAATACTTAGAAGCCTTTTTATTAATGAGGCCTCTATTTTCTTCATTTTACATTATTTTCCTTCATTTTCCTCCTCACCTGCAGCTTGTGACCTTTCACCTTCCTTTTCTCTTAATTTCCATTATTTTCATAAATAAAATACCAATTAATGCCTCATGCCTTTCCAAAGCCTTAGCTATTGCCTTCACCAATTTCCTTAGCCATAATAAACCGAATCAACACCCACTAGGATGTTTCCCCCACCATTCAGCTTGGAATACGTGTCCCATCACCATGGCCTTATATATATTTTTACATGGAATTTTCACCAGGGTTGTTACAGAAAAAGTTAAAGACTTTAATGTTAGGTTTCTATCATTAAAAAATAATATACCTACTGAGTCTTTACCTCCTCAAAACCTTATTGTTTCCTACTAACATAAGGATTTGGATCATGATATCATTGTATGGGTAAAGAGGCACAAAAGGCTTCTCTCTAGACAGCATTTGAAGAAGCCTTAAAAGTAGAAAAAAGCATACTCAATCTTAAACCCAACATTGATAAATCGTCAAATTCTACTTCTACCTCAGTGAAGAAAGTGGAAACGTCCAAATAGTCTCCTAGTAAAAAGGACCAATCCTCCTTAGACTTGGAAAGCCTCCAAAAGGTCATAAACAATTTTTCAAATGAAATCATTGACCTCAAGAAGGGTAAAACTGAGAGGCCATCAGATAGGGGAAGTTTTAAACAGCCTGTTAGGAAAGAACCTCCTCTCAATGAAGGCCTTAACACAGAATGATTGGAAAACATTCTACAAGATTTGACATCCAACTTTGAGTCAACTCATGAAAACAATGAGAAGTAGGAGGATGAGCCTAAATCTGAGGATAATAATGAAGTTCAACCTCTTGGATTCTCATTGAATTTTTATGATGAATATTATGGGTCCCTCTATGCATATACACGAAGAAAAGCTATAGATGAAAGTCAAACTCAACCTGCAGCAAATAAAAATATAGATAAACAACCTCCTTTTATTCAAAAGACCGCAATGCTAGAAAGTGATACAATCCGATCGATGATCTTAAAAATATTAAAGCTAACATATCCTTGTATTAGCTTTGGAAAATCCCTACATTCAGAAAAAAGTGTAGCAACACATTGCTAAACTGAAAACTCCTCTTGGAAAGGACGTAGCTACATTTGATAAATATGTTTTGGAAAATGTTCAAATTATGAAACATAATTTAAACAGTCTGGTATTCAGAAAAATAAAACCACCTTCATTTTTTTCACCTTGCATATTTTTAATAAAATTGTCCATAATTATATGATTGATATAGGAGCATAATTAAATGTGATGCCACTTTCTGTTTGTAAAAATATCAACGCTCAAATAAAACATTTAGATGTAAAATTGTACAATTGGACAAAACTTTTGTCAAAGTTGTTGGTGAGCTAAATGATGTGTTAATCAAATTCTCTGAAGATAGTAGAGTCCATCAAATCATAGATATTATAGTCGTTGATATTCCTAAAGTATATGGGTTATTTTTAAGCAGGGATTGGTTGTAACATCTTAAAGGCTTCATGGAACGAACTTAACACAGTTATGGCTACCCTAGAAAGGGAAACCCAATAAAATCAAAATAAATAGGGCATGTTTACAGGAAAAAATTCCCTAAGGTAAGGGTTGACAACCTCAACAAATCAAAGGCAAAGTATCAGCAAAAAGCATACATTCAAGCAACAAAACTATGAAAACTACTAAAGTTGGGTTTGTGAAAAGTACTCTAAGGTCCTACTTTTGATGTCGATCTCGTAGGGTCCAAACTCTCTGCTTCTTCCAAAGTGACCAAAGCTGCAACACAATTAAAAGAATCATATGTATAGCATGTAGTTAAAAGAGTGTGCATAATAAACATGTTAGATCGTCAATCATCAACATATAAAGTGTGATACACTAAACAATAATTATAAAAAACATAATATCACAACATTTTGAGAACAAGATGGAGCTTCTTTATTGATATCAGGAAATAGTAGTGGAAGAATACAACCTGATCTGAGCACGACACCTCTTAGCACTCCTCAATGTCCCAAGGCTAAGAAAGGTGACCGATAGAGGTAACCTCAAACCAACTTTGGATCTAGTAGCTAGCCCTACCAAATCAGAGAGGCCTCTCTCAAGAATATCATAGCCAATGAAGTGACTAGAGAGGAAATCAGATGTTAAGCTAAATATTTAGCTCAATAGGGTTTGAATTTAGGGTTTGTTGGACTTGAGTCATGGGTCTGGGAACTAGGCCAGGGTTTCTAAAGATCAGTTGTAGAGATACAATGGGGCAAGGTAGGTATGATCAGTGACATATTGGAGTTTTCATAGTGGTGTAGGGTTGAAAAAATGAAGGATCAAAATGAGTATATGAGTTATGAATTCATTTATCTGAGGAAATTAAACATAAACATGAAAATCTCATCAAAACAGATCATAAACATATGAATTCTACTTGAAGACTACTAAAATGATCACATGAAAGCATTAAGATAGAATTAAGGAGACATAACATTCATATTGATGATAAAACAAAGGAAAAAAATTGTCACAAAAGCATACCACAAGAATCCCAAGATAATAGCTGCAACTGCATGTATTATTCCTATAAAGTGTACACTAGCTCCAAGCCTCTAACTCTCAAATGTCCAACCCTTTATTTGAATTAGATCAAGCTACATATAGATGAAAACCTACATTCCCCCTCTCAGGGGTCGAATCCATCATCATAGAAACTATTTACATCAAAGTCTCTAACCATACCTAAGACTAGGGAGGTTAGAAACCAACTCCTTGTTTAGACTTAACTAACTTAGTTGACTTTCAAAGCATTAATTACAATGGATTTGACATTAAATGACTCTTACCATTACTATTACACTTAATTACATCATTTAAACTCATTAGAATAAAAATTACATTGAAAAAATTTGACTTTGACCAAGCAAAACTCGAAAATTGGCTTTCCCATACCAGCGCAGTGTGCTAGTGCAGAAGTGCAGTGAACTTTGGAGGGTGATTTGGAGGCCTTCCTAGATTATTTAGCTGTTGAAAATGGTATGGTTGGAAAGATTAAGAAGTCTACTACACAATAGAGTCATCAAGCACTACAAACACCTATTCTAAACCCTTGAAAAATCAACTTGAAGTTGAATTGTCCAAACGCGTAGCGAATTCTCTAGAAACGTAGCGAAAAAATAGGGGTCAAAGATGGAGTGATATCTCTTTAACCGTAATAGCACCAACAAAACCTTCCTCTGGACCTATCCAACCCAAGCCTCAAATATTACCTCTCAACATGTGCAAAAGGATTTCATATAATGGAAGATGGACATCTCTACATGGAAACAAGGGTTTTGTATGATTGGTAGTGCAAGAGGCACAAGGAAAATCAGACTTGATCTAGGGACAAAGGGACTATAATGTCAATATCTTATCTCCTTCTATGTTTTATGCCTTTCCATTAGGTGTATAAATACCACCAAAAATCAATTGATTCAGTTAGGCCACAAGCTCCTGTAGGTGGGATTTCAGTAAATCTCGCCTGAGAAATAGGAAATATTTTATTTGTTCATATTTTAAATTATGTAACAATTATGGTTCTTGTGTGTACAAGCGTCTTTATAAGGGAAAATTCGTGTATGGAATTTAAAAAATTGTTTTTTAATAAGTGGTCAAATCTGAATGGGAAAGGGTTTCCCAAGGCCATATAAGAGCAGCATAACTATAGGATTGTTGAATGATTCTATAACAGATGCCCCCTAATATATGAGGTCAGAAGGGATACATGATGGTCGAAATGTATTAAGTATAAAGAGAGATCATTTGAGAATTTGAGAGGAGATCACCAGATTTGGGCTTGTTGAATAGCTTTGGAAGGAATCAGAAAGAAGACTCATGTCTGAGGTGGGCATACCCATGCTCAGAGATAGTAAAGCATGTCCATTGGTCAAGTACAAAGTGGATCCGTCATGTATACATAAATGTATAAAGAAGGCTGGAGAATACATAGTGGATCGTCTGATCATAGCCACAAACGAACACAACGGGGCTATGTCTCAATATCACATATATAAGAACTGATTAATGATGCTCGAAGAATGTACGATCATTGATGTTGCATAATTGATCCTCATAATATTACCATGTCATATAGGTGGAATAATGGTACTGCATAAAACTCGGGTGTCAACATATAGAATGTTTTTTAGATGAACTGCAACATATAAGGGTGGTTGGTAGCACTAGAAGAAAATTGAAGGGACTGACAAGCGAACCAACATGATAACACAACCTGAGGTCTTCATCGACCATAGATGGTACATTTATACACTATGGGAATAAATGAGCTGAAGTTGACCATGTAAGAAATTGTTTGATTACTAGTCATTGATGTATATCGTTAACAAACGCGAGACAACTCACCGATAATGATGATGAGATTCAAGGTACCCCAGTACAATCTAACAAGTGTGGATAAATGTGTTGAAGTCAAACACTTGAGAGAATCTATCAATCAGGATACATATGATGTATTCTCACTGTCGATAGCAAAGGAGTCTGCCACTGATGACTGCAAACCCTAAGGTACAGAAAAAAGGACTCTAGATATTATTCTTAGAGCAATGAGTTGGATTCTATGGGAAAAGATCTGCTGGAAGGAAGGCATCAAGGCATCCCACATCAACCAGTGCTAGTGTAACCCGCGAGCCAATAATTTGGAAGAACTCGAACGAAAAGAGATGAAGTAACCATTCTAAAGTTCATTTCCGGTGTACACAAGATGTGCCTAGCGCACGACAGAAACCCTCTGAACCAACCAATAATGAAAGTTGACACAAAGGTAAGGAAAATAAGGTACTGCATGAGTCGCAATGTGTGATAGTGTAAGTTGACCTCAAACACAAGGGAAACCACTCAATTAAACACCCATGATATTGATTGAAGTTGAGCACAAGGTCACCTATCAATGATGTAATTAGGGCCAGGTTGTGGCTCTAGGCGTACTCTCATAGAAATTTTTCGGAGTTGATAAGAGAAGACCTGCTAACAAGAAGTCAATGGAGACCTTCTTAACTAGCACGAGAAAAGGACCAAATAACTTATGTGATACTGAAGATGACTTTAATAGACCAAGTATGGTCGACTGAAAATGAGTCAAGAGACACCGTAGAATGGTCGACATAGTTTGACTTCCCTTGAACAAAAGCATGATTCATATGTGACTATATGGCAGCATAAAATAACTTTTCATAAGTTTGCAATGCAAGAGTCATCAACAAACTCTCCATGTGATTGGAAGAGATAACCAATCGGAGGAGGACTAACTCAAGAACAAGGTTATGGCTCTCCTAAAGTTGAGCTAAGTCTCATCCCAAATGGAGGAAAGACTTATTTTGAGTTGTTTGTTCAAGGACAACATAAATAACTCTTAATTCCATCAAATATGGAAGTAAATGTCTCGTTCCCTCTCTTTTTGGAATATATAATTTTTTTATATTTTTCATATTGGAAGCCTGAAAAAAGAATAAAAGAATGCCTATAGTACAGTGGAAAGAATGAGTGTCCAAAAGCATATGCTCTAGTCCTTGGGGTTGGAACATTCTTATGCTCAATGTAAGGTGGTGAAATTGGTCATCAACACTCAAAGGAATGTTCTTTCCACAGATAATAGGTGTCAAGTCATAGAGGCTAATGAATGCATGGTTTTTAACTTGCAGAAAGGTCATGGTCAAAAGATGCGTATACACAAGTTCGAACGAAGTCGGTTAAGGCCAAAAGGGTACAAGTAGTCAATACAAAATGCAACAATGTAACTTGACACATGGGAGCCTCTAGGATATAAAGGCAGAAAAATAGTGAAAAAGAAAATAAATGAGGATTCGTCGCAAATTCATGGCGGGACTAAAGAGGACTCCTTAGCCTAAGCACTTCTTGTAGCATGGGAAACATATGTTGGCGAGGATATAACTAAGAATCCCATTTAAGGAATGGCTCTACCATTATGTTATGATTTTATAAGACGACAAATGAAAGTGGTTGAAAACTACAACATAATGGGGTTGACCCTATGGCAAAATATCGCAATATGAGGCTAAAACGGATAATGCAATGGAAAAAGTGATATATCCTAACCTATATGCCAGTAACAAAAACAATAGCTGCCACGATAGGTCTATGATCGTGTCTTCACTTACCCTGAAAAACAACCTTCCCCTACATTAGAAGCCGAAAATTAGAAAGTTCACAAAATAAAAATTAAAAAATATGAATTTTATAAAAGTGGGTTTTTAAAATTTCATTATAAAAAGACATTTCAACTCACCACAATTCATTTTACTTGCAAGTGTTGAGAGTTTGAGAGCTTGGGAGAAAAAATTGGGCAACCACATTCCACGATTTCGTCAACCAAAGGCTTCCAGGTAATTCTAAACTCATCATGTCATCCTTTTCATGAATTTTGAATGGATTCAAATGATTCTTCACCATAGGAATTTTTAATTTAAAGTTTTCTTCTGCATGTACATGAGTCGACCCTTTGAAAGTCATGTGTAGAAAATCCCTACACGCATGTTTTCAAAGGCAAATTCGTGTGTACATGTGACTGTCATTTAAAAAAGTCGCATATGCGCAGATATATTTGAAAAACCCAAATTCTAATGGATGAAAATTCTTCAAATTGCAGGATGTCAATTGTTTGGAAGGAGAGGGAGCATAGTGAAGTTGAAAATGAGGTTTTAGGATATCCAAGGGTATTGGATGCATTAATAAATGTGGATTTCTCAAATTTTACATGTTGTTAAACATGAAAACCCAAACTTGGTTGCTAGAAATGTTTTTCCATAATGGGACCCAAACTAGGAGGTCTTTGTGATAGATCAAATGCCTTTACCAATTGATGTAGAAGATATTTACTTCATTATAGGGATTTCCCGAAAAGGGGATGTAGCTGATCTAAAAGAGAGGGCCCGGGGAGGCCTAAATGTCATTGATTACATAGACATCTACTGCAACTTAGGGATATAAAAGGTCAAATCTCAAATTCCAATCAAGGATGTTAGAATCTTTCCAATCAAGATCATTCTCTTTACCATTGTCAGAGGGATGTCATATAATGGAATATGGACATCTCTGCAAGGAAACAAGGGTTTCCTATGACTGGGAGTCTAGGAGGCATATGGAAAATCAAACTTGATTTGGGGACAAAGGGACTATAATGTCGATATCCGATCTCCTTCTATGTTTTAGGCCTTCCCATGAGGTATATAAATGCTACCAAAAATCAGTTGATTTAGTTAGGCCACGAACTCCTATAGGTGGCATTTCGGTAAAACCCGTAAACCCCATCCAAGAAATAGGAAATATTTTTTTTTTTCATATTTTAAATTATGTCTATGGGTTCGATATTATGGTACCTGCATGTACACGCACTTTTATAAGGGCAGAGTCATGTATGGAATTTAAAAAATTGATTTTTAATAAGTGATCAAGTATGAATGGGAAAGGGTTGCTCAAGGCCATATAAGAGCATCATAACTGCAAGAGTGTTGAATGATGCTATAATAGGGAGTCATATATAAAACACATAATTACTGATCTTAATGATGTAAATGAACTAGTAAAATCAAACGATTTTCTTCTTCTTGACTCTTTTTTTGGTAATTTTGTTGCTGATTTTTTGCAATTTCTATTCTTGAACAACAATCAAATTTAGAAAAATTCAAAATATTACTTACTTTTGATCATGAAATTATTGATATTAGTAATTTTCAAATTTGACCAATTTGAGATCTGGTCACTTTATTTTGATGGTTCAAAAACAAAAGGATTTGGTGCAGGATGTATGCTTGTGGACTCGAAAGGTAATAAGATTTTTATTGCATGAAGACTAGAATTTCAATGTACTAACAATGTTGCAGAATATGAAGCTTTGATTCAAGGGCTTCACAAAGCTCTCGATCTCGGAGTTAAGTACTTGAAAGCTTATGGTGATTCTGAGATCATTGTTAGATAGGTTTGGAACTCAATTCATTACCTTCCATCTCACTTGAAGGCTTACCAATCTATGGTATGGGATTTGATAACGAAATGTTTAGCTTTTAATATTCATTTCTTTTCTAGAACTATAAATCAGGGAGAAGATATGTTAGCTAATGTTACTTCAAAACTAATTCATGCTGAAATTTCGAACCATATCCATTTTTTGTTGAGTTACTTTTTAGACCTTCCATAGCATATACTATTTCTAATTGGTGTGTGTTTGATGATGATAAATAGATAATTGGTTTTTTGCACATGGAAGGCACTTACAAGGATGAAATTATTGATGAAGTTGCACACAAAGAGAGCCTACAGATTTTCCACATATCAATAAATAACGTCCATTTGATGAGCTCCTTGAGATGGTAAAACTGATCCCTAAATATATTTTGATATTAGAGTATTTATATGAATTACATGATAGGTTTAAGAAGCCTAATACTTGTAAAACTAATAGCTTTATCATGGGAACTAGAGTCATGATCCTGGGAAGTAGGGAAAATCCACAATGTGTCAATTTATGAATTAATTGTTGTCCTAGAGAAAGGTCAGATTTCATCAGTTTGTACAATAAATACAGAGATGTATTTGCTTATATATATTATGATCTCAAGACATTTGATCCAAACATTATGAAACATGTTATCCCCATGAAACCCCATACTAGACCCTTTCAACAGAAACTTAGGAAAAAACATTTGAATCTCAAGTCTATAATTAAACAAGATTTTTGATCAACTTTTAGAAGCTAAAATCATTTTTAGAGTACGACAGACTTAATGGGTCGCAAATTTAGTACCTATTAGGAAAAAGAATGGTGATATCTGTCTTTTCGTAGACTTCGGAAATTTGAATAGAGCTTTTGAAAAGGATAATTATATGGTCCCTCCCATTGAACAGATACTTTAGCATGTGTCTAGCTCTAAGATGTTGTCCTTTTTGGATGGTTTCTTGCGCTACAATCAAGTCATGGTAGCCCCTACCAATTAGCTTAAGAACTCCTCAGGGTACATTCACCTATAGGAAAATTCCCTTTGGGATCATTAACATTTGAGCAACCTTCCAATGGGCAACAAAAATCACTTTTAGAGGGCTTATTAATGAATATGTTGTCATATATTTAGATGATATCATTGTTTTCTCAAAATATAGGTCTGATCATCTGCAACACTTCAAAAATGTGTTTGAAAGATGTAGGAAATTGGGAATTTCCCTAAATCCAAAAAAATATATTTTGATGTTACTAAAGGGAAGCTTTTAGGTTGCATTGTTTCGAAAGATGGGATTATGATTGACACTAAAGAAACACAATCTAAACTCCTAATTCTAAAAAGGTTATGCAATCTTTTATGGGAAAAAATATTTTTGTTAGACATTTCATCCCTAGTTTTTTTAAGATTGTGAAACTCCTTCAAGACTTAGTTAAAAATATTGTTGTTTTTAGATGGGGAGAACCACAAAAATAGGCTTTTGACACCATCAAAAAAGTTATTGTAGAAGCACCTGCACTCAGTAGTCCTGACTTCTCTAAAGAATTCCTTTTATAAACTTTTGCTAAAGATACAACATATGTTGTCATGCTTACACAAAAGGCTAATTTTAATATAGAAATTCTTGTTGCTTTCATGAGCTCTACTTTTAAAGGAGCATAATTAAATTATGCACATGTGGAAAAACAAGCATTTGTAGTATATAAATCATTCAAACATTTATGTTTCTATTTGTTCAAATCTAATGAAAAAATAATAGTTGTGTATCTTGTTGTTAGGAACTTGTTTATTCATAAGGAAATCAGAGAGAAGAGGGTTGATTGGATGATATCCCTGCAAGAATTCAACCTTGAAATTAAACATGCTCAAACTATTATAGGTCGGGGTCTTTGCAAGCTAGTTGTAGAATATGTTTCTTCTATGGATGATAATATTTATTTCCCTCATGATTCCTCTCCTAGTAATGAAGTATCTTTTATGCAGAATGAAATCATGTGTCAAGATCACGACCCTAATTCATGGTATTTAAATATAAGATTTTATTTGAAGAATGGTGTTGCGCCCTCTCACCTTTATTCGATAAAGAGAAGAGCATTAAGATTAAAATGAACTTCATATCAATTTATTAACAATTTCCTTGTCAGAAAGAATTACGATGTTTGTTACTTCGGTGTCTTGAGCAGGGAAATGCCCAAAATACTCCTTGAATTTCACTATGGTCCTATTGGTGACCACTTTGGCAATGTTACCACTGCTCACAAGGTGTTAAGGGCAAGGTATTATTGGAAAAATTTGTTCAGATACGCCCATACCCTAGTGAGAAAATGTGAATCATGCCAAAAAGTTGTTGGTAGGCTAAAGAATCTTGATTTTCCCTTACAGCATGTTTCTTTGGAGGCTCCCTTCCAATAGTGGGGCCTAGACATAATCGGACCTATCAACCCTTCCTCAACTCAAAAACATAAATTTATTATTGCATCCCCATATTATTTCACAAGATGGGTTGAGGTAGCACCTCCACGTGTAGTAAATGCTAACCAAGTTGTTAATTTCCTTGAAACTCACATTATTACACGTTTTGGTGTTCTTGAATCTTTGATCTTTGACAATGCATTGTATTTATCATCACATGAGCTAGACACATACACCATATAAAAAGGGATAAATATCAAGTATTCAACAAATTATTATCAACAAGGGAATGGTCTTAATGAATCCTCCAACAAAAATTTACTGAAAAATCTTAAAAAAAAACAGTATCAGAAAATCAGAAAAAATGGCATATTATGGTATTTAATGCATTGTGAGCTGATAGGGTCACCCCCAAAAGCCTCCATTGGAAACTCTCCCTTTTTCCATGTATATGGTAGAGAAGTTATCCTACCACCCAACACATTTCCTCCTTCTCTTAAGCAATCCCAAAGTGTTCAAGAGATTAAATCATCAAACATGGAAAACAAAATTAATGATTTACTAAAATTGGAGGAAGAGAGAGTGAAAGTCAAAACCAAATTTGACTGTCATCAACAGCTAGTCAAGCATTGGTTTAATAGTAAATATTCTTTTAACAGGAATTTTGAGGTTGTTGATATGGTTTTCAAATGGGATAAGGCTCATGAGGATAAGGGAGAGCACACCAAGTTCTAGTAGTTATGGTTCCAACCTTTCATTGTTACAAAAAAGATTGGTCCCAGCACATTTCGACTGTAAAACTTGGAAGGTTAATTTGAATCACTTCCTGTCAATGGTCAGCTTTAAAAAAATACTTTGCATGATCTCTATTGAGAGACACGTACATATTTCTTTTTGGTTTTAGTGCACTTTTCTTTTTACTTTTTGGTGTGTTGTTCTTTTGTTTTAATCCCACAGTTTATATGCTTGGGACACTTTTATTATGAAAGGAATCGTTGTTTCATATGATTACTACTGAAATTTTTCTTTTCGCTTGATCTCAATCTATAATATCTATCTTAAAGGTACTATTGCAAAAATTGCAGGAACTTCTTTAAGTTCATATCTATCAGATGGAATCCATATTCCAAAATGAACAGATAAACTTCTGACAACTATATGAAAGTTGGAAACTTAAACTCCTCATGTCATCATGTCTCTTAAGGAGTGGATTTGCCTCCCCATACATTAAGTACTTAGTAATATTTTTTTAGAGTGCAATTCAAAAATATAAGTTATTAATTGGAAGATAGGAGGTCTCATCACGAGTCGACTTGCCATGGTCATGGGTCCTAACTAAAATGACATTACCACTTCTGGTCACCAAGCTAGGGTAATGTGGCCTTTATTCGTATGGCTATAAGACAAGAGGTCTCATCATGAGTTGACTTGTTCACTCCTGCTAGGTATTTTGATTTGCACTGTCAATATATGGTTACTAAGTCAGGGCAGTGGCTTTCAGTTATTAAATAAATCAAATGAAATGAAAGGGAAATATGTAATTGTATAAATGTTATTTGCTCTAAATATATTTCTAATGGATTGGATACTGGTGTATCTGGGTCAAAAAGTAACCATGTCAAGGCTATGGATGCTTGTTGGAAGCAGTGACTCTACCGGTGGCATTAGAGTTAAAAAATTTACCAACTCTTTTCAAAATTATTGTCTATTTATTTTCATCTATTATATTTATGGATATTTCTGAATTTGTACTGAAATTATTGTATCCTGTAAATAGATTTGTACTAACGAGCACCTATGATTGTTTGCAAATTGACCTTAAATATATAAAGCTTTAGTATGCATATGCAACTCTAGTTTTGCCTGATCCTTTTACACTTTCCAGGCAGAGATAATTGGTTCGACTTAGTAAGCCGCCAATTGTTGGAAGGCCAACCAAATCCCTCTCATTCATTGCTAAATGATATGGGCCCCTCTCTATTTTATTTTTCTTTTACATGTTTCCATTTGGATTGGTTTTCTTATATAGTGTATAGTTACTTTATGTTTCTAAATAGTTGTGTGATTTACCTATTATCATTGGCTAGTGCTTTCTACTTCTTTTCTTTGGTGATTGGTTCATTCATCATTGTTTCCTTTGATAAGGGTCAATTGTCTCTTAACTTTGGTTTGACAACGAAAATATCTACCAAAGGACTATCATTTTATTCGCACATTTGAACATTTACAAAATAAAATGGGGCCGCTACAAAATTTAAATTTTGTAGAAGGATTAACTTATAAACTATGAATTTATTATTTTATAAAACTTTCAAATGTTATGTGTGATTCAAATGCATGAAACATTTTAAAAATCGTATGATTGGTACCTTGGTTAACTAGTTTATATGTTGTTGTTCAAATGTCAGAGTCTTACCTATCAATGCATTGGTATTGACCTTAGTTTGGGAATTGTTTATTATATGGGGTTAATTTTAACTGCAAAACCAAGCTTATCACCTTAGTCTTGGAATATTACACGTAGAAATTTCTCTATTCAAGACCTAAATCATTTCGCAGTTATGGTGAATCCTTGGGTATCTTTGTGATTAAATGTGTAAAAGACTAGGATCTTCAATCATTTCCACTTGTGTAAATTCAATGGTGGCCCGCATTTAGACATTTCATTATCATACTCCTGAATTATCTCTCATGATTACTCATACCCTAAGACTAATGATTACGATTTTCCCAATTCAACCAACCTCTGGCTATATTATTCTTTGCTTTGTTTTCTCCCTGTCAAAGTCGTTGGTTAGGGTTTTGAGGCTTTTTCCTTGTTGCATGTTAGTCTATTGGTTTCATATTTTATCTTGAATGTAAGTTATCTCAAGACTTAGTTATGTTGAGGGTTACTCAAACAAATATTTTTGGCACAGATTTTCTTGAAGTTTATGATGAATGTGCCTTTCAAACTATCAAGTGGCTTAATTTTTTGTTAACTCTTTTGGGGTTACAAACAAGGTGTAGCTGAGGCATTTTCCGCTTCATTTTATGGTAATAGTGCCAAGGTGGGAGATGTTGAGAGCTATGGATATCAATTTCATTTCCAAAGCCACTCATGTCCCGGTTGAGGGTGAATTCTGATCTAAGAAATGAAGGGTTCACAATTTCCCTTGGAGGAAGCTATTGGTGAAGAAAGGGTATGCGTATAATATAAAAGGTATAAATGTCTTGTATCTGAAACCTCGGTGGTAGAATATGTTGTCTTTTTTATGTAGATATGTGACTTGTGAGGGTCGTTACAGGTTGGTCTTTCTCTATCATATACGACTCTTAATGGTCTTTTTAGGGTTTAAGTTAAATTTGTCACACTTTCTATATATGAGTTTTGTTAAAAAGTCTTCAATTTACCAAAAATATTGCTCAAACACTAAATGTTCTCTTTTCCATCACAGTTGATTTCCATCCTAGTGAAATACCAATTAGGTAAGATGGGACAGGATTGGGAATTGTTTCTTATACGGAATTGTTTTGATAAAACCCTATCTTCGAAGGAAAGTGACTCCCAAGTGTCCTTGGACCCTGGTATAGTTCATGAAGATATTATATCCTCTCTTGTGCATGATTTTAAAGTGACTCTTGAGTCATGTTGAGACATTAGTCCTTCTCTTTCAAAAGAGGACAAGGCCTTGAAGCTCGAAACTATGCATTTTCATCGAAATAGATATGTTGATGAAAATACTCATGTTGATAATGTGGAAAAGAAACCCAAGAAAAATGGTAAATCAAAAATATCAAAGGTTAAACCCCAGTCGAAATCTTCCCCCTTGGAATCTACAAGTGAACATGTAGACAATCAACATAAATATAATTATGAAATGCATATTAAAGATAAACTAGTTAACAAAAATATTTCTAGGTTTTGGTGTAATAAAAAAAAGTTCTCTTCTAATCATATCTGTGTCAATCTCAAAGAGTCTTAGCCTATAATGGATAAGTCAGAAGTTGAAAACAGTCATGATCCCACTAATGATGTTACTACCACTCTAGAGTTCGACAGTAACACTAATAAAATCGCTTTAGAGGCCTTAATAGACCTTTACTAGCACTAGCAATTCCTCTTTGTTGTTTCTCAATTAAATGGTCAGATTGAACAACTTATCAGAGAAAATGAGTAGCTCAGAGCTACCCGTAGGTCTATTGAAACACTTAGGCAACATAATTATGCTAGTTCAGATAAAAATTCGCAGGTCTCTAACACAAAAATCATAATTAAATCATCAAAGGTTAAGCTCATAATTTCTCCATAATCTCAAGATGCTAAATAAAGATTTTTTTTAGTGTCCTGATACTGATTGGATAAAGTGACGTACAATTATTTTTTAATTTTCATTTTCTAATTTTAAATGGGCGTTACAAAATCTAAGATTTTGTAACAACCCTTTTTTCCGATTTAATCTCATTTTAACTAGCTGTTTATAATTGGTTATAGGTCATTTTGTTGGTTAGATGTGTTGCCTCTTTGGTCTTGGGACAAACATACGTGGATTGCCTCCAATCTTCGAATATATTAGCGAAGATATTTTGTTAGTTATCTCATTGATCCTTTATTACTTGTTGATTACCCACGAGGCCTGAAGATGATATTTTCTTTTTTATTTTTTTAAAGATGGTTTTATGCTCGTATTCTATTAGAAACATGATTTAGGAAACATTGATTATTTAAACTCATCATTTTGAATAGAGGAGGGATCTCTGGAAGGATAGGGAGGAATTGTTGTTGGGATCAAACAGAGTAATGATTATTATTATGACTATGGGATGAATTTTTAATACAAGTATTTAGATGTGGTTTGATTCCATTTGTCTCTTGTTGCATTTTATTTCCATGGTAATGTTCCTATTTCGTTATAACTTGTGATTACAAAATATCTATGTTGTTCGCTAGATGATTTGACTCTCAAGCAAGTGATTGTCTTAGTTGTATTACTATGTTAATTTCATTACATTAGTTGTATTATTATGTTTTAAATAGATCAGTGATTCTTCTTCAGTGATTTGTATTCTAAGAAGAATAGATTGATCATTGATGTCAATTTACATGAAAAGTCATCATGTTAATCAAATCTCAGTTATTTATATGAATCTATCATAGTGTTATTACATTGAACGGTAACTTTGATTTTTATCTTTACTCTGATTCGATGATTAATTGGTTTGATTCATTGATTGTCGATGAAAGTATAAGAATTATTTAAAAGGTCTCTTTTATTGTTGTTCCTCTTTTGCTGAAGTATTGGCCAAGAGAGAATTAGAAGTAATAGATTAGTAATTCTTTTATTTCCTTTATTAATGTAGAAATATTAAAAGGAAACAGAGTTTATATTGTGTTAAAACCTACAAGATGAATCCCTTGTGTTTCTACAGTTGCTCATTTTGCTTTCAATTACATTAAGAAAAGGGATAAATATTTTTCTTTAATTTTATGAGGGACATTATTTCATCTTTTTTTTAGGAAGAATAACAAATTTTATTCTGATATCATTATTCCCGCTTGAGCTAGTTACATTTTGTTCTAGCCTGATTTATTTATTGTATCATAATATTGTAAACATTGTATGATATTCTAACTTTATAAAGGTAGTGACTTAATCGTTTATTCTAATTCCAATTTATAAATGAAATATATAAATTAGAATTATTACTATGCATTTTATTCTCTCGTTATCTCATTTGCATTAGGCATAGATCATTTGATTTCATTTAGATAAAACTGACACAACTTCAGTTTAGTTAAAAAATAATTTAGGATTTATTTAGTATAGGATAATTATAGTTTAGGTTTATGATCTAGGTGGATATTGGCGGTCATCCACCTATTCTACTTGGACCCCAACATGGTTTCCTTCAGACTGTTTCTTTCAGTTTCCTTAATTGTAGCACAATTTACTATTTTTGCAGTTTTTCAAGTCCCAAACTTCTGGAGTCGTTTTGAAGCCCTAAACGACATTTTTTAAAAAACAAGCAAATACAACAATAATAATATGGGTTTATAGTCGAAAATTGTAATACTTGGGTACATATTTCTAACGAGGTATTATACACGTCAAACAGAGATCATATGCCAAAGTTACAACTCGAGGAAGTTGGTGTACCAACTAACCCCAAAGGGGCCCACAAACTTTTGTTACTTCATCTCCAAGGGTTAGGTTTTTGGATGTTTTAGGTTTTCCCTTGTATATTAATAATAAAAAGGCTTATTGACCTCATTGTAACACTTTTCAAAGGCATGTAGTAGCCACATCCCTTCCCAGAGATAAGATACCATCGCCTAGGCTAGTTTATTTCCATTCTACATCTAAACAGTTTTCAGTATTTTGTTATAAATGAATGAAAGTTCAATTTTCATTGTAGCTTTGTATTTTTGTTTAAATTTGTACTTCATTTCATTCTTGCATAAATCTAGATCAGTGGTATCATAACGATCTTCTCTTTCTATATTTTTTGTACATGTCCCTAACATGGTCGGGGTATAAGGAGTTATGGCTTGAACTAGTTGAGCCTTTGCAAGACCGACCTCTCCGACCCCAACGACCTCCCATGGTGGAAGAAAAGAAATATCAGGCAGTAGGATATCCTTTCAAAATATTGCTTGAAGAATCCCTCGAGTGATTAAGGAATGCGATGACGGACAACTTTGCCCAGATCCTTTGGTGGATGCCCACAGGCGACGCATCTTCATCCAGCAACCGCTCTGGAGGCGCCACTCCCTTTAATGTACAATTCAACTTTGACATTCCCATATTTGAAGGCTAGATAGATGCATATGTCATAGATAAATGATTAAATATATTGGAAGGATATTTTTTAGTTCATGATTTTTCCAATACAGAAAAGATTACTTTTTCCCTCATCAAAGTTGCCCCCCACGTCAAGAATTGGTGGGAAACCTACTGTGAGAAGAGGGATGAGAGAGAACACTCATTGTTTTCAGCTACACCTACTTGGAATTCATTCTGGGACGCCATCAAGGAACAATATTATCCTATCAGGAGTTATGAAGATAAGTACATAAAGTGGACCACACTGCGACAGGGAAGGGACCAAGACAAATTGGAGGGAAGGTGGGGTGGGA
>APFE031438024.1:50440-66954 GCA_000404065.3 Pinus taeda
AATATGATGGGTTATGACTTTGACATCATCTATAGAAAATGGAAGCAAAATTTTGTTGCAGATGCACTCTCAAGAAAGGATGAGGATGTGGAAGCATTGTTTTGTGCTATTTTTGTTATCCAACCAGATTGGATAAATGAAGCAAGGGATGAATGGAAGAAGGAAGAAGAAGTGTGGCCACTCATTCAAAATTTGTAGAAGATCTCAATTCAAGCAATGTTGCTAGAACTTAATGAGGAAGGAAAAATAATATTGGAACCTGAATCAGTCCCAGAAACAAGAACCCAACAACTACGTAATCGATCAATTTCAGAGTATGTCATCAAGTGGAAGAACTTACCCGCTGAAGATTCCACATGAGAGGACAAGAATTTTATACAAAAGCATCAAGAACTACTCAAGCATTGAGGACAACACTTTTTGAAGGAGAGAGGCATGTTAGGTCCCTAGACTACTAGTGTAACCCCTTATTGTTATTAGTACAACCCCTTATTATATTGTTGTGCCCATGTAGTCGCTATATTGTTATTATTGTGCCCCATAGAATCCCACTATTATTATTATTGTGCCCTTACATTATTATTGTTATGTCGGTTCTAATTTATTATGACCCCTTAGATTCCTATATATAGAAAGGAGGTCTTGTCATTTGCATCATCCAAGAATTGTTCATTCGTGTAATGTAAAGGAGGTTGCCCCCTCGAAGAGGCTGAATTCCAAGGTGTTGATCTATCTTTTCTATCTTTTTGTGAGTTGGTTTCATAACATTTTGGCTTAGGTATGGTTGGTTTAGGATGTGCATGAGGGCCGATGTGAGGGATTTCTATAGAGAGTGGGGTGGTGACAATGGGATTAAACAATGTGAACCCTTGAAAAGTGACGGACTGAGTGCTCTTACCTAAGGAGCCCTCGAAACTTGCAATTGTATGTTTGATTGAAGACATTTGTTTCTGCATTTTGGAAACCATGGGTTGTAGCTCATCCTCAGTCGCTTTCTTCTTGTTGCTCACTGGTGCTTCTCCTAATGACGGTTGCGATTGCATGCCTCCAAGCATGTACTTGTATCATCCCTCCATAATCCGACATGCAACCCCTAGCCATGACCCAACTTCAGTGTGGAATGATGCATTGGACAAAGCAAACTTTTCACCTCATCTAAAATGTCTTCGGATGGACACATTGTGGCCTTATATAGGTATGTCCATGGGTGACCCAAAACTAGACATCCTTCAAAAACTCGTCCAATAGCACTTTAGGGATCTGCTATGCCTCTCTAGTTGTGGCAAGAATCGTTGAATACCAATCATTGAAGGTGTTGAAGCCCCAAAAATCAGGTCTACAACAAGGGGGATACCCACCCGGTCTGGACCTTGGTTGGTAGCTCCTTTTCCGTTTGATATAGTGGGTCCGACTAGGGATATGGGACCAATTTCCCAATTTATGTGTCTGTGTGAAGGATTGATATTTCCGGTCTAAAATTTCCTAATTGAGATGCTCTAATTCTAACTCTAATCTAATGATATGCAATTGTATTCTAATAAATAGAAATATCTAAGTCTATGCTAACCCAAGGTGTAATCCTTTTGTTATGTGATCTAAAAGGATTTCAGATAACAATCAGTAATAAATATCATTCGATTGTTATGAGAAAATAATTCAATATAGATAAACCACTTCGTATAAGAAGTTAGACGAAACAGTTGTGAAAAAGATATCGCATAATAAGCTATCCATACATTAACCATAAGTAAATAGCTATCACCGTACAAAAGTACCAAATGATAACTCAGGCATTCATGCATTAATATATAAACAACTGAACTTGAATATCACTTTAACACAGAGGTAGAAATAGTTAAGAGATAAAAGTACCATTTATAACTAGTTCTACTCATGAGCTTCAAGCGATAATGATTTATCTCTTCTTAATCCAACATCCACTAAGAGTACAGAAGTGCAACATAAGTAGCAGATATTAAATGAAAAAATGAAAAAATCATGTTCCATTCATTCATCAAAACCTCCTCGGAGGGTGCAAAAGTGCATGTTCTGAGGACAAGATTTTGATAAATTTTTGGACCCTTCTCTAAATGCATGAGAAGGGTTTAAATACTACTAATCTAAATCTAAAAATAACTTATTTACAAACATGTAGGATACGGTTTAAAAGACTGTCCTTTTTCTAGGCAAAAGTAAAGCAAAATTAATACTATAATTGAATATAAACTTAACAACTAACTACTTCTGTATCTGATCCTTGAAATCGCAAGCATTCAACATTTGCTTGAGTAGGGTCGACTGGCTGACTTCAGACTTCAACTGTCCTGTGAAAATGGAATCAGCAAGAGCTAGTGCCATCTTTTCGACAGAATTGATGATGCATTTGAGGGTCATACACTGGTTGTGTGGTTTTACCAAATACGCCTAGTAAGACTCCCAATTTAACTTAGTTAATCTCTTAATTGATTCTGCCTTTTCTTGAGCCTTTTGTCTACAACTGCTGTACTTTCGGTAGATACCCAAGAGTGGTTTCTGAGATCAGATTTTCTTTATGAAAATTTTCATTTATGCAATCAATAAGGTTGTTTGCTGCCATGGTTTTTTCTTCTGCTGCTTGATCTGCTTCCCTGATTTGCGCAACCCATTTGTTAAAGAGCATTTATTTATGATTGTCGTTTATTATTGGTGCGCCCGCTCTTTTTCCCTCCTCTGTTTCTTGCCAAGCCAAATATTCAGTAACTCATCTATCAATTAAATCATAATTATGTCACACATCCACGAATTGATTAGTGATTTTATCACTTATTTCACAATATGAGATCCACTATGATATTCTTTGGCTCAGTGCTTCCTATTATTGTAGTAGTTGACCGTTCAAGGAAATGGATTCTGTGATGAATTCGGTAATCTTGGGATCATCCTTGTGCCTCTCCTACATAACCTGTAACTTCTTTTCTTTCTCAGCCAAACTTTTCTGGTAGCCAATCTGCATCCGCTGGAATCCCTGTTGTAGTCTTTCAAGCTTTTCCTGTGCTTCGTTGTTGACAATGGCTTGTTGCAGTTGTTGTTGTTAAACTTGTATCGGGTCTTCCTTTTCCTTTAGCATTTGTTGTACTTCAGATGCTTTATCAATAGCTGCAAAGGCATAAGCTCCTGCAATCTGAGATAATTTCATGAGATTTTCAGTTGGATCGGTAGTAGGATCTTGCCATAGGACATCCAGTTGCTCTGCGTCATGAGAGATCATGTTTTCCAATTTCCTCTTCTTTCTTTGTCTTCTTACTACTGTCTTATGTTGTGGACTATAAAATACATCAAGAGGAGGAATTTCCTCTATCTTGAGTATATGTTTAGAGGAGGGGGTAATAGGAATATGTTTCGTATCAGAGATATTGCTAATTTCTCCTGTGATCATATCTTCTGTTGCATGTACATTACTTATAGGTGTCTTTGTGTTTTTCCCTTCAAGATTGATTAAATCATTGAAGGTCTCCCATACCTTATCTAGCTCATTTCTGTCTGATGGTGGTTGAACGATGAGAGAGGGAGGATCTATCTGCGGAGAGGTTAACACCTATTGTTGTGGAAGTTCTTTTGATTGGGCAGTATCCCTTACTGATCCTTCGCTTTTACCATGGTCGCTTTCGGATTTCTTAGAATGTTCTGATATTTCTTTCCCGGACTTAGATTTAGATCTATATGTTCCAGAACTTTCATTGAGACTAATACTTGGAGTTGGTTCCCTTACGGGTTCTAAGCGTAGTTTTTCCAAAGGAATATTAGCTAACCTTCTTTCCCTGTATATCTTGACCTGCTAAAACTCTACTGGGGAGAATCGCGTTTGAGCCGAATGCAGAATTTCTTCAAGCGTGCTTCTCTGTTGGAACATATCATCAAAACGATCCTCTTCTTTAGAAAACACTTTTATTTTGACTGCGACAGTGAAATTCTTAGCAATATCATATGGGTCAAATGACCTTCCTGGAAACTTGAACAATTGTAGACATGTTATGTTGCTTAGTTCCTTGGATGCATGGCCTACATCAAATAGTGAAAAGGCCCCACAGGCTATAGGAAATTGTGGCCAAATGGCCTTCTTTTTGTCTTTCAAGTCTTTAGTCAAACCTCCTTCTCTATAGGTTTGATAAGCAATTTCTCATGCCATGAGTTTATCAGGAACATACAAAGGTAAGACATGAGGGGAAATGGCACTTCCGAATACTATGACATATGTAAACAATTCTTCTCTGAACCATCTTGCGACCATGAGTATATCTACATCTGCTTTAGGGGAACATCTTGGGGCATCTTTATCGTACAACATTTTGTACAAGGGCAACATAACTCCATGAAAAATTTTGTAGAAAAATTGAGGGAACTTAGAATCCCACAATTCCTTGTGATAAACATGAATGAGTAAGGGGTCTTCAGTTGTCCATTTCCATCCCATTACAGGAAACTTGGAAACATAGCAAATCTCATCCATTACCTATGCTAATAAGTAGAATGGGGGATAAATTCTCTAAGAAACAGTTCTTTTAGACCGGTAATTTACAATGGCAGTGGCTAAGTTATCGGACAATATTCTAGACCAATCCATGACAGTAGAATTAATGGCGGCATCCAACAATGGTAGCCATTCAGCTAAGAATTTGTTAATGTCTAGTTTCCCAAAAAGCCTATAGAGCATAGCAACAACAAAGAAATATGGGGAAGTGAGAGAACCAGTACTATACATACCATGTTTATCTTTTTTCAGCGGTTCATCTCTCCTCGACCAATCTTTGGTGCATTCCGCCGGGTCTTCATTCTCTTTGACAAAATTTTCTATGAACTGTTTGTTATAAGTCACCTGTGGCTCTGGCAAATGATACATGAGTTTCAAATCTTGTTGAGCGAATGAGCTGATAAGTCCTTGACCCTGAGTTTTAAATTGTCTTTTCTTTATGTCCGCGTTGTCTAGTACCCATTTAATCATATATGTGTAGGGGAGAATTTTGGGCCTTGCCGCTATCTAGTGCAAGAATGAGAAAGCTAAATCTGCAACTAATGCTTCAAAAGATCCTTGTGAACCAGCAGTAGCCGTGACCTCCATCACCTTGGGATTTTCTTCTTCAAGTAGATTATACATGCCTTCCCAAGTCGTGAAACCAACATCTCTGTTACAAGCAGTTTCTGTATATAGGGGTGTCATTTCTCTGTCCTCAGAGCTTGGAGCTTTGCCTTTCTTCCCCATGATATCCTGTGTACTGCTTTGTATAGTTCTTTGCTTCGTTCCTAAAGTTTTCAAGTGAGGTGAGAGTAATGGTAAGGAAAGGTGATGGGAAAGCTTTTATAAATTCCGAAGACATAAAAATTATACCACCTTACGTGAATTGACTCTTTGATAAGTGCAAAACCATATTTCATTGAAAACTGGCAACTAACTCATTAATTAGCATTAAAGCACATAACCAGGTCTCAGTTCATGGAAAAAGTTTTCTCGAATAATGAGCCTGAAAGATTTGTGATGAAGCGATTTTACGATGTTGCTTCACAATATCGCAGATCGTTGTATCACGTTTTTATGATACCATTCTGCCACTTTGTCGTCATATCACCTTGCCACTTTATCGCAATATCTCTATATCGCTATATCGCAGGAACGCGACACGTGACAATTTTGTTAATGTGATTTTTGCAAAATGCGATTTTGCGATATGTGCCATCGCATATCAGTGTTTAAGATTTTTCAGCGTAAGCGGTCTTTGATGCATGTGACGCGATATATATTTTTTAATATGTAGTCTCGCATCGCGATCTCGCAATCTCAGAATTCGGCCTGTAAGGGAGTATCTTATTTTTCCTTTTGCGATGCGATATTTCTTAAGGATTTATTTTAATTTACCTTATCATGAAACTTAAGCTTTTTTAGATTTTTCAAGGGTATTTTCCTAAGTTTATGATGGTAAATTTTATTGGAAAGGAAATACAAGCACTAATTCATTTTTTTAATTTTTTGACTAAGGGTCCCCACTTGTTTAGTATTAGTAATAACACTAAATAAGAAGGGGGTTGTTGGTGGCCACAATAATTGGCGATTCACTTGGAAGAACCAGTTATCTCTGCTTTTCTTTTGAACTTTCTAAACTTCCAAAACAGAAAATTTTCCAGAAAGTTAAACTTTATTATAGAAAGACAAAGTACATTATGCTTTTTCCTATCAATGATATTTTGTTTCTTCTATTTTCAATTTTGATTACTTACTCCCTCAAGCTAGTCCTTGTATTTACATTAGTCATTGCTTGGTTTATAAAGATAAAAATAAAGTCTTATCTGTAAATTAGTTTTAAATATGCTCATTTGTCGTAGGTAGAGCCTTTGCTGCCAGCAGGCGTTCATAGCCCCGACAGGGTTACCTGTTACCCAGCAATGATCATGTATCCTACTTAGAGAAATATACAATTTTCAAAGAGAAATCCATATCCACACTTTTTGCTTTCATTTTATTTTTTTACTCTTAAAGAACAATGTCTTGGTTTGATAGCCAATTTATGACACAGTCATTCACTTGATTTATGGCTTTGCTGAACAAGTTGGCTCGTGATGAGACCCCTTGTCTTTTGATTGCAACAATCTTGAGTCATTGCCCTGTTGTGGTATGCAGTATTGGCAAAGTCAGCAAGCTATAATATCTATGATCATGATAAGCCGACTTGTGATGAGACCTCTTACTCTTTAAGTTAAAATGTATCATTGGATCATTCTTTGAGTGTTGTAGTCTCCTAGGTGGGGAGGAAGTCATTGTTGCCTTAAGATAGCTCTGGACGACAATGGTAGAGTTTTTGGAAAGAGATTTTCTACAGAGAATCTTCATTTTTGTTATTGATACCTTTCATTGCACTGATATAAAACAATTTCCCACTAAAGGTCGTTTTCATCAAATTTTACAAAGTTGAAACTAGAATCATTTCTAGGTCTGAGTCTTTAACTGTATCTTTGAATAATAAAGATCAATTTTCTAACATATTTTCTATTTATACAAGCGGAAAAACAAAATCTAAAAGAGAATTGGTGTTTTTTTCATAAATCCCTAATGTAACCATTCACAACTGGTTTTATTATGAAAATAAAAACTAATTTACAAAATAGAAGAATGATCTTCTAAGGAAAATATTTCTTGAGGATTTGCCCGTTAACAGATAAAGAATCTCTTTTTCCTGTTACATCCTATAACATAAAAGTGGACGAACCTATGACTTCTATGATTTGGAAAGGGCCAAGCCGCATTCGTTGGAATTTTGTATGTTTCCCTTTTTCTTCATGAGCCTTGTCCCATTTTAAAACTAGATCTCCCATCTGAAAGTCTTTTTTGGTCATCATGTTTGAATCAAAAGAGGTTTTTACTAATGCTTGATGATGAGCATGAGTTATTTTGGCCTGTTCTCATTGTTCTTCTAACTTAACTATTTCCATTTGCCTTAGCTGTAAGGAGGAATTTGGTACTTCATCAATATATTGAACTAAGGACAGAGAGGGAATTGCTAAATGAGTGGGAAGAACCACTTCTTTCCCATAAACTAAATTGAATGGAGAAGTGCCGGTGGAGGCTTTCTGGATTATTCGATCTACCCATAAAGCATATATTAAAGACTTATGCCAATTTTTATGATTTGGTCAACTGTTCGCTTGATAATCCTGATTAGGTTTTTAGTTGTAGACTTAGCTAACCCATTCCCCTGTGGGTAGTAATTGGCAGAATATTTCAGTTTGAAACCCCTTTTGAGTGCAAATTTAGTCACTGCATTACCAGAGAAATATGATGCATTGTCAAACATTAAAGCAGAAGGCAACCCATTCCCTTTTTAGAGGAGATGGACATCCTTAGGTGGGGCTATGAGGAAAAAGGAACTTTCACCACAAAGGAAGCCTACAACATAATACTCAAGGAGCATATAGTCAAAGTTGGACTATGGAGCAAAGTTTGGGCCCCCCCAACTAGCCGAAAGTTTCCACCTTTCTGTGGCTCCTCTGTCAAAATAAAACCCTCACATGGGATAATCTCCAGAAAAATAATTATCATGGACCCTCTAGATGCCCCAACTGTAAGAAAGAGGAAGAATCAGTTAAACATCTTATGCAATCTTGTTGCATAGTGCGTAATCTGTGGGAAAAAGCCAGCTTTCGCTGCCAAAAAGATGGTCGAGTCCAGGGAGATGTCACAGCTACAGTCCGCCATTGGAACAAAAAACCTTATCAAAGCAAACTTCTAAACACTCTGGGATGCTTATCCCTAGACTCCTAATGTGGAACATCTGGAAGGAAAGGAATCGATGGGTATTTAAGGACCAATCCATGCCCATGGAAAACCTCTGGACCAACCTCTGCCAAAATATTAAAGAATCCTTCTCCATCTGCTCCTAGTCCCAGGATGACTTTCCTTCTCTTCCACAAGAACAATCCATCTGGACAAATTGGAATATCCAACTGAATCCAGAGCTCATCTCCAAAGGAAATCTATCCTCTCCAGATCAACCATCCACAAAATGGCTCCCTCCACCACCTAATATGATAAAGCTAAATTTTGATGGAGCCCCAAAGGGCAATCCAGGTAATTCAGACTTTGGAGGAATCTTTAGAAACCATCAAGGTGTTCCCCTTTTATCTTTTTTTGGTTCAAAAGGATGGGATACTAACAACTCAGCAGAATTGGAAGGCTTATCGCAAGGTCTCAGTATAGCTCAAGATAAAGGATTCTTTCTGCTATTCACAAAAGGGGATTCTCAAATTATTATAAACATGGTTTCAAAAATTTTGCAAGGTACTCCATCACACAAGGTAAGTAAAAGCTGGCGAATCACAAAAAGGATTGAGCTCATTTCTATTTGGCTCTCTCGACACAGGGCCATTTACATCAAGCATACCCGACGGGAAGGAAATAAAGTCGCAGATTTTCTTTCTAATTTTGGAGTGGAATGCGGGTTGGAACTACATATAGGTTCATTCTCCAGCCTTGTCTCAGCTTCCTAGCTTTTGAATTACAACAATATTATGAAGAATGATAGATACCAGGCAGAAGACACTCACCCAGATGCAGGTGCATTAAAGGTTTACTAATGACGGTTCAACATTATGGAGGCAGCTGGTACAACAGGTGTTAGAAATGTGCACCTTCCCAGGCCTTCCCGCAGATGGAAGAGATGTATATTATCTGCAGGTAGATCACTCCTCACGCAAAATTGATTATGCAGAGGGCTCAAGAAATTTCAACAGGTTTAGTTTTAATGGCGGCCTCAGCTCCCCCTGTTAATATATACCCCTGGCCTCCCCCCATGCATATATCGTCGGTTTCTCATTATTGTCGTGGTTTAAAGGTGGCGTTGCATGTCTAGATTCTTTGGCATTATAGGCACCCTCACTCTGGCATTTGCTTTATTCCTGGTTCTTCCTCTCCTCCAGGCTATCCTGCTACTGTGTCAATGGTTCACCATCGTGGTAGCTTCCACTGAGGTGGCGGTCGTGGAGGTCATGGGTGCTCACAGCCTGTTCCTTTGCCTGTCATCCCTCTGGCCTCGGCTTCACCCACCTCTGAAACCAATAGGCCACTCCCGCATAATTCCTTTCAAACTACCCATTTCACGTTCCACAATCGCCTTAACCAACCTGTTCTCTCGACCAGCATTATGGTTATCTTCTCAGAGGAAGAAGCTTGGCCTACTGTTGATATAAACACCCCTTCTACTCAATCTCTAGGAGGTAGTGCGTAGCAGAAGATAGATGTGGGTTTCGGGTTCCATGGTGGAAATTCGCAGGCTGAAGGAATTGAGGGTGACATCTCCAAGCCTCTTGCTAGCAATCAACAGAACGCTCCTATATCTGATCGACTGGCGGATGGCACGGATAGCACGCGACAGTTGGCAGCTCCTCCAAACGGCAACGATTCAGCTCTCAGGGAGAATGTGGACGACAAGTGGATGGGCTATCCTTGCCCTGTGGAGTAGGAGATTCCGGAAAATGATTCAGCTGTTTGAAGACTTTTGGGTTATGGTTGCTTCTTTGGTCCTCTCTCTATTTTTCATCCATTTTTGTAATGCCTACATGGCTTCTGTTAACATCTTTCTGTCTCAGGCTTGTAGCCATGTTATAGTTTCAAATTTTTGGGTCTGTATTTCTGCTCAAGAATAGCTAGGCAGTCCAGTCAGTATGGTTATAGATTATAATCTGTCTTTTTCTGAGAGCTATCACTTTGCCCTGCTTTCTCTATACAGCTCTGGGCTTTTGTATCTGGTAAATCCCAATTCTGGGATTGTCTGTCTATCTTTCTGGAATATCCTGAACCTCCTCTGAGGTCTCGACCGCTCTGTAACTATATTTTCACTTTTTTAATAGAATTAGTCTTTACATAGAAAAAAAAAAAGCGGAAGGCAACCCAAACCTGGTGATTATAAATTGATCGATGAACTCGATGATATGTTCAGCATTAGCCGTCTTGAGTGGAACTGCTTCTACCCATTTAGTAAAGTAATCTATTGTTGTAAGGATATATCTATGCTATTTAGAAGAGTGACGAACGATCTCACCTATTATTTCCAATCCCCACTGATCAAAAGGTTGCTCAATGTTGACCGATTGTAGTGGCAAGGATGGTTTATTTTGTTTTCTGACAACGGTTTGACAGACTTGACATTTTCTCACATAGTTATGTGATTCTTTGAATAATGTGGGCCAGTAATAGCCTACGCGTAAGATTTTATGTGCAGTAGCGTCTCCAACATAGTGTCCGCCTACTGGCCCATCGTGGAGTTCCTGCAAAACTTTTTTAGCTTCAGATTTCTCAAGACATCTAAGGAGAACAGAATCATAATTTATTCTAAAAATAACATCGTTCACAAGTTGATATTGTTTGGCTTTCAGCCTTAGAGCTCTTTTCTTGGTATGATCGAGGTTTGAAGGAGCATATCCATTCTTTAAGTAATAAATGATATCAGCGTATAATGACTCAACATCGTTTAGGCTTACCTCATATATTTGTATCTCTACAGATGGAATTTCAGACATAAGCGATGCTCCGGCCAGCATTTTGCAAAAGCCCTGACCTTTTACAATACTTGTTGGTTTGATTTCTACATTGTATTCCTGTAAGGCAATAACCTAATTGGCTCTTTTCTCACCCACATATTTTTGTACTAAAAGATTTCTTACGACTGGAAACGGTACTATGATTTTCGTATGGGTTTTGAGTAGAAAGGGTCTGAAATATTTAATTGCTTTGAAAACAGCATAAGCTTGTTTCTCCACATCTGAATAATTTAACTCAACCCCCTGTAAATTTGAACTGAAGAAAGCAATGGGAGCTTCTACCTTTTCTTGATTTGCTTGAGTGAGTATCGCAGCATATGATCTATCAAAGGAAAATGTATATAAAATAAAAGGCACTGAAAAATTTGGAGTTGCTAAAGATGGAGCGTTAACAATTGCTTGTTTGATCAAATTGAATGCCTCATATTCGTCTTGGCCCCATTTAAAGTTTCATTTCTTTTTAATCATTGCTTGTAAAGGAGACACGATTCTTGAAAAATCTGGAACAAATCTCTTTACAAAGTTAATCTGGCCAAGAAAAGATTGCATGGCTTTCTTGTTGTGAGGTAGGGGTATTTTAGAAATCTCCTTGATTCTATCAAGATCAATGTTAATTCCAGCTTTTGACACTATGAACCCGAGTAGTTTTCCTTCACTTAACGCGAAAAAAAAATATTTTTTTGGGTTAAGTGAAATTCCATACCTTTGACAATGTTGGAAGATTTGTTTTAAATCTTTAAGATGATTGCTTCATTTCTTGGAATAGATAGTTATATCATCTAAATATATTACCACAGATTTATTAACTAAACCTTTGAATGCGATGTCCATGGCTCTCTGAAATGTAGCACCAGCATTGATCAGACCAAATGGCATCTTTTGATATGCGTATGTGCCCCATTTAGTTCTGAATGTGGTTTTCAATTGATCATCGGGATGTACCAACACCTGATTGTACCCTGAGAATCTATCCAAGAATGACATTAATTATGATCCTGTGACTGCCTGTAGTATTTGTTCCATGGGAGGCAAAGGAAAATTATGGTTTTGGTAGGCTATATTAAGATTTTGAAAGTCAATACAGATTCTGATGTCTCCGTTCTTCTTTCTAACGGGAACCATATTGGAAACCCATTTGGAGTGTTGAATGGGAAAGATTATTTTGGCTTTCAATAACTTATTGAGTTCAGATTTGATCTAGTTTTCTAGGTTGGGATGGATCTTTCTCAACTTCTGTTGGATAGGTTTCTCATCGTCTATCATTGGAATAGTATGTTGGATGATGGAGGTGTCATATGTTTTGAGTTCATCGTAATTCCAAGCAAAGACACTTTTATATTGTCTCAACAGACGAATATATGCTAATTTTTCTTCAGGAGCTAGACCAAGGCCTAGGTTGATATTTTGTGGTTTGGCATCAGTTCCTAGATTTACTAATTCGTAGTTCAAATTTGAACTCTGGAGTTTTGAATTGGTAGATCTTTTAAACCGATCTTTCAAATCATAAAGGTCTTCTAACTTGACTACTGACTTAGGTATAGCATTATTAGTGCTATCTTGTTGCAATTGTTGGTCATGTTGGTCTTCGTCAATTATTTGATTAGTGTAGGATCCTTCAGGTGTGAGGAAACTCACAATATCATGATCGTCATTGAAAATCCTCCAATTGGTAATGTTATCGGGAATCAAGGGTCTAAAAATTAATTCAATTGAAAATCGATCAAGGCTAAAATCCTTTGAAGGAATGAGCTTGGAAGCTACGTTAGCCAAGAGGTCTGCACTAGCATTCTGGATTCTAGGAATTGACAAAATATTAAATGCTATAAAGTGTTCAGTCAGATCTTGAACTAAAGATTGATAATGTTTTAAATGACCTGATAAACAATGGATAGTATTACGTACCTATCTGATTACAATCTCAGAATCTCCGAAAACTTGAATGTATTTGACGTCTAATCTGATTGCTTTGTATAACCCTTGGACTAAAGCTACGTACTCCACAGTATTGTTGGTGCAATTAAATTCGAGTCTACAAGTTAGCATGGTTTTATTTCCCTCTGGACTGATTAACACACATCCTACTCCTTCTCCTTCGTTAGATTTAGAACTGCCAAAAAATAACTTCCAAAATAAATATTTATTTAGAGGACTATCTATAAAATTGATACATTTAGAACTATCTGTCTGAGAGAAATTTTCTACTTGAGATAAAATAGAATGTTCTAAGTAAGGTGAAGTATGAGCATTAAAATTTCCAAGGAAAGAATCTACTGAGTAGTTGCCAATGATGTTATTGTTGTATGCTATTGGTTCATTCTCTCCTTCCAGTTCCATTACTATGAATTTTTAATGTCTTTCTTGCTCAACTTTTATTTGATTTGGTTTACCATTGTAAGGGAGCCACATGTGTGACCAGTTAGTTGCAAAGTATCCGTGAAATTTTTCTGACCAATCTTTGCTAAGAATTAAGCCATAAAATTCTGGAATATCAGCAACTAAAATGTCGATAACTTGACATACCTTTGGGTTGGATGACAGCCTTATGGTAACCTGATTTAATTCGCCAATCACTTTGACTTGCGATCGATCTAGTTGAACTATGCGCACAGTAGATTTTTGTGGTTGAACGTTCAATTTTGTACATATTGACTTTGGTAAAATATTCGATGGAGCTCCATAATCTACTAAGCAATTATGCACATTTTTATTAAAAATTTCATAAGTAAGAAGAAACGGGGGAGTATGAGATCTCGATCTTCCTCCAATCAAGGCGATGTTGTTTGGGTCAACTTTATTGATCACATTAGTTGGAGGTCTTCCCATGTCGTGGGAAGCTTGAGAAATTACACTAGCAGGAAAAGGTACAACTGGTACAGCATGTAACTCTTTCAAGAGTATCTTTTGCTAGTGTTTTAACTTGCTCAATTCGTAAAGAGTGATGTTCTCCCTAGTCTTTTCATGTCTTCGATGATATTGTACTCCATTTCATCTTAAACGATCACCGTTTTAGATGGAGTCGATGAATTTGTTTGGACTGGGCTGGTTTGAGTCGCTTTAGGTGTCATTTTCTTGGTTGCGACTTTATCCTTAGTCGTCAGCTTGCGCTCTTTGGCTTAGGAGTAGGTTGAGGAGGATCAAGTTGATTTCTACTTCGAGTGCTAACCGGGAATGCCTCTTGATCCTCTTCATTAGGGAGGATGAAATCCCACATACCTTGTAACTCTACAATTTCTTCTTCGTTGGTATGTTCTTCAGTAGCGATTTCCTCTTCTTCTTCTTCTGATTCAGCACTTGTAATAGCATTTGGGGGCTTTGAATCGGTTGGCGGGTTTATTTTAAAAGGTCTGTACAGCTTCTTACAAGAAGTTTCTGCCACTTGTTTCTTAATATCGACCATTTCGTTGGACATGGTCTTCAAAACTTTTTGCAATCCTTCTAAATCGAATGGATCTTTCGATTGTTTTTTCTTGGGATCTTCCTTGAACGTAACTTTCTTGGATTTTCGTTCTTCTATCACATTTTTCTTTTCTAGGGAAATAATACGTTTCTCTACTACTATTTCTTCTTTCATATTTTCTATTAAAGTTGTTTTGTTAGCCCTGTCAACAAAGATTGCTATGTTTGATGGTAAAGCAGTGATGTACCATTCACTTCGCACTTCTTTGCCAGGCTTGGAAGTAGTAGGAATTTTGTTTAACAATTTATTGAAACGTGAATTGAAATCTTTGATAGGTTCTTTTGACTCGACCCTAAGGTTAGACAGGTCATTGATCAATGTTGCTGTAGACCTATCATCGCCAAACTTAATAAGGAATTGTTCTTGGAAGATATCCCAACTAGTGATAGATCCAGATGGTAATGAAAAATACCATGATCTGGTTGTTCCTTGAAGAGTATAAGGAAAAAGTTGAACTATAACATCTTTGTTGGTAACTCCATTAAGATTGATGGATAGCATAAAGTTATTTATATGTTCTTCCACTAGCATGTCTGCTTCAGGATTAAACTTAGGCAGCCATTTTTCAAGATGGGTCGGTAGCTGACTCAAGGGTGTAGGCATTAAGACTGCCCCTGGGTTATTCCATGGAGATTGAGCCATCATTGAACTACTAACAGAGGAAAGTGCAGAAAATGATCCCTGTGGTTGAGAAGATGAGGATATTACGACTCCAGATGATTGAGAAGGAGATGTGGAAGTACCAGTGGATTGATGGACAATGATCTGAAGTGGAGGAGTGGATGGTTGACTTTGCAGTGAAGTGTTTGAGATGGATGATGATGATGAAAGAGTCTCGCTATCGGACCCTTTAGGTGATTTCCTTGCTCTCTTCCTTGTGGGTAGAGGTAATTCGATTGGCTAAATGACAAACTTTTCGCTCTTTAATCTGGTAAGAGGATGAGCAGGGTTGTATTACGAAGTCACACTGCCTTGTGATTTACTAGATCTTTGAGGAGATATAGAAAATCGCTAAAGTTTGTGAATCAGAGATTCAACTTCAGGAGATTCAATAGTAGATTTCTCTGAAATGTCGGGTTTTGTAGCAGCGGTTGTTGATCCTACAACCTTTGGCTCTAGATTTAAAGATTCTAAATGCAAAGGAGAATTCGGGGGAGATGGTGAGGACGATTCACTCTCAGAATGGTATTTAGATTTAGACTTTCTTGCCATTCACAGTTCGAGGCCCTCCTTCTAGCGCCAAATATGTTGAAGCCCTGAAAATCGGGTCTACAACAAGGGGGATACCCACTCGGTCCAGACCTTGGTTGGCAACTCCTTTTCCATTTGGTATAGTGGGTCCGACTGGGGATATGGGACCAATTTCCTAATTTATGTGTGTGTGTGAAGGATTGATATTTCTGGTCTAAAAGTTCCTAATTGAGATGCTCTAATTCTAACTCTAATCTAATGATATGCAATTGTATTCTAATAAACAGAAATATCTAATTCTATGCTAACCTAAGGTGTAATCCTTCTGTTATGCGATCTAAAAGGATTTCAGATAATAATCGGTAATAAAGATCATTCGGCTGTTATGAGAAAAGAATTCAATATAGATAAACCACTTTGTATAAGAAGTTAGATGAAACAATTGTGAAAAAGATATCGCATAATAATATATCCATACATTAAGCATAAATAAATAGCTATCACCATACACAAGTGCCAAATGATAGCTCGGGCATTCACGCATTAATATATAAACAACTAAACTTGAATATCACTTTAACACAGAGGTAGAAATAGTTAAGAGATAAAAGTACCATTTATAACTAGTTCTACTCATGAGCTTCAAGCGATAATGATTTATCTCTTCTTAATCCAACATCCACTAAGAGTACAGAAATGCAACATCAGTAGCATATATTAAATGCAAAAATCAATAAATCCTGTTCCATTCATTCATCAAAACCTCCTCGGAGGGTGCAAAAGTGCATGTTCTGAGGACAAGTTTTTG
>APFE031438024.1:105613-117089 GCA_000404065.3 Pinus taeda
CCCACAGATAATGCAGCCTTGTTCTTCTTTAACCATGTTATCGCTCGATTAGGGGTTTCAAAACAATTAGTTTATGGCCATGGATAACACTTTGAAGATGATATATGGCGTAAGCTATCCTCACAATTGGGTTTTGAGCACCAATATTCATCTTCTTATTACCCTCAAGGAAATGGGCAAGTGAAAGTTATCAATAAATTCCTTAAAGCTATGCTTCAACAAATGGTGAATAAGCTTAAGACCAATTGGAATCTTACACTCTTTCCTATATTGTGGGCTTATAGAAAGTTTTTCAAAATTGCCACCGAGTTCACTCCTTTCCACCTTGTCTATGGAAAGGAGGAAGTCTTACCAATCGAGTGTGAAATACCTTTCCTCTACCTTGTTATCGAACTCCTCCTGGACACCCAACCTTTAAAATAAAGACTCATCATGCTTGAGCGTGCCAATGAAGATCGTTGTGTTGCCTTGCAAACCATTGAAGTGGCCCAAAAGCAAACCAAATCTCAGTATGACCGTAAAGTCCACCCTTGTACCTTTCATGAAGGTGACCTTGTTCTTTTCTATGACCAAGCTAACAATGTCTTGGGGCATGGGAAGTTTGAACCATTATGGCATGATCCTTATATCATTCTTAAGTGTTTAGGGAAGGGGGCATACCTTTTAGAGGGTCCAGAAGGAGAAATTCTTCCCAGACCTTGCAATGCACTCTACTTGAAGAAATTATACCCATAGCATTTCCCATTTAAATGTGTGTTGTTTGTTTTTGTTTATGCATTTAGGTAGCTTGCATCCCCCATCATCTCATTCATTGTCTTCTTGTGCCTTTCAAATGATTCCATCATTCGCACCACATATCAATTATGCATATGGTGAGAGTTGCTTCTCTAAGAATCTACCCTCGACATCTTGGGCCATTCCCCCCTTTGCATTCTTTAGTCTACTCCAACGATGTCTGTGTCAGATCTGCCACCAATAATCAAGCTGAATATGATGCAGTGACAGGTTTCTTAGTTGATACCCTTGATCATTGCATCCTTCACCTCCATGTTTGTCTCAATTCCTTGCTACTCATCGTGTAACTGAATGGCATTTATCATGTGTGTAAATCTTGTCCTATTTAGAAAATATCTACGAGTTAAGATTTTGGTGCGTGAATTTAAATCCATTTCATTCAATCATGTTTCTAGAGCACAAAATAATTATTTATATACCATTACAAACAACATTGTAGATTGGAATTTATCACATGCATATACAAGAAGACATCCATAAAATAAACAAAATGTGAACCACATCATCACAAAAATATGCATAACCATATTATGTATCATTATATCCATCATATAGTATTTGGAGCCCACTACTCTAAATACATCCAACGTGCCCATCACATGCTACTTCAAAAAAAATGGGGGCACATGCACCTCTATGGCTAATCACTATCCTCTAGTGGGTCTCCTTCCAATAGGGTCGCTCCCCCAGCTCGTAAGTCTCGAACTACCTGACCGACCATCGCTATGTGCCTCGTGATAACTCACCACTCAAAGGGAATATTAGTACGTGCATTTGTATACCAATCTTCCAGCTCGTGTCGCCCACTCTTTGTCACACTGGTCAGTAGCAAGTCAAACCTACGACGAAGATTCTCTAGTAATGCATCATTATCTGGCCTTTGTTGTGATTTTGATCCCCTCTGACTTGCAGTCCCAAGTGTTGCAACTTGTCCCACATATCCTACCAGTTTCATCGGTGCTATATCTACATGCCACAATTTTGAAAATCAGTACCACATACATATATTTTTTAAACTCTACATGCAACCAAAATATAACAACTATCACTTACCATCTGGCCCCCATGCTTGTTCTGGTGGAAGCAGTAAATCAATATCCCCCTAGCAGTTCATACCATTGTATGGATAGTCATCTATGTAAAATGGCATCTGATCCCAATGAGAAAATAACTCGGGTTGGAACACCCGTTTGAATCCTCTCCCTCCAACCCTTTGCAGTATTTCCCCCAACGGCACATCTTGGACTCCTATGGGCCCCCATCACGAATTTGTACATGTGATCAGGTGGTAGGGATCTTTTTAAAGAATAATGAGCACAACATTGTCTCAAATGAATAGTTAACATCATATCATTTCTTGCATAGACCTAACTAATGTTTCAACAACGTCAATAACATTCAGGCCCACCCATAGTAGGTCCCTCCAAGTACACTCTCCACTAGCATCATCTTCCCTCCAGAAATGTGGTGGAAGGCATGACTACCCAAGATCGACACCATTGTTATGGTCGTAGTTCATGTCTCAATCCTCTCCAAGTCATGTATTTGAATGCTTTTGTCCTTTACCAGAGTACCAGGCACATAATGATGGTCCAAAAACTCTCCAATATGCCTCCCACGAGGTATCACTGGATTAATATCTCCCACCACCCGCAAAGGTAGTGACCCTATCAAAAAGTGTATGTCCTAGATCGTGATCTCAATCATATGCCCTTATATCACAAAGGCCTCCTAATATGGGTCCCAGTAGCTCACAATACAGGATAAAAGTGGCTCACCCACCCTTTTCAATGGCTTCTCCAAGAACTTAAGAAACCCATATCATGCCATAGCCCCTCTTACAGCCTGATTCCCCTTAATCTCAGTGCGAAGATCATCAAAGTTCCATTCTCATCATACTAGTTTTAGCCCTACCATACCTGCCAAAAACCAACATATTTTGTTATTTCAAAGTCATAACATACATTTTCAAACCTCAACTTCAGCTTCTAGGAGACCCCCAAGACAGTTTCTCCCTCAGGTTCTAGGCACAATTTTCCTCTAAAAACTGCATTAGACACACTTTTCAACCCCTTTTATACACCCTAGTGCATAGAAAAAGGCCCAAAAGGTGTGTTGTGACCATGACGAAGATTAAGGGTTTCCCCCAACCAACCGAAGCCCTAATCTAAAAACTTAATCCATTGAAACTTATGAGTAGGGTTAGGCCGCCTACTTGGAAGTCGCAAATCCAAATTTTTATGGTTGGTTTGTCAGCTACAAGTTCACCAAGATTTAGGACCTCCTTCTCCCCTCCAAATTCTCCAACAGCTCAATGTGCAAAAGAATTGGATTTTGGGGAAAGATTCCCTTTCATAGGAAAAACCCTAGTTTTTCTGGAGACCACTACGAGCAAACCATAGCTCGATTTGACAAATCGTCAGCACTATTGGAAATCTCTCACCGAGCTCTATAATGGGTCTCTCTTTTCTTTTAATTTGAAACTTTACTAGGAATCCATTTTTTCCGTAAGGTCTCATTGTGTTGCCTCTCAAAATCAAATCTCTTCATATGAGTCACCTGCACTCTCATACCACTTTTCTTTGCACTTGTTGACTTATGTGTTGACTTTCGTCATGGGTAACCATTATTTTCTCATGTTTTTATGGTCCCATTTTGGCCTTTCCCATGTGGCAACATCATAGAGTCACCCTTGTTCAAAGCATCAAAGATGAGTCACCCTCTCATCCATGGAGTCTATTATGAGTCCCGCTAAGTCCTGCTATAGTACATCATTCATCGTTGTGTCATATTCATCCCATTTCACTTATATTTGGCTCCTAGTTATGTTGATATATCTTTAAAAGGCATATGTATGATTACTAGACCATCCCCTCTAGAATTTATTCAGTCGCTACTAGGTCAACCATGCCTATTATTCTCTAACAAGGGAATTCACCAATCCATTACTTCTCTCATTCCTCCATGATCATCCCCAATGCCAGTCTATCAGTCACATTATTATGATCCTCATGCCTTTGTCGACGACTCCTCATTGCCTCAACCCTATCGGGCCCTCTTCTATTGACCTCGACACATTTATTCCAGTTGAGATGTCTAGAGGATGGTGTACCTTGGTTCCATATTTCATCATTGTTTGGTGCCTCGAATCAAGCAAATAGAATCATCATTTCCCTTTGCCTTGGTTTCTTCTCACATGCTCAACTCCAGATCATTATCACACGATTGAAAATTGTACACTTGATGGTCCAGTGATCTAGCAGATTGTACTAGCATTTCCCAGGTGTGTGTGAGATGTTCCAGACATCATAAGGGGGTGACCCTTCAAGTATTCCCCCACATGCCCGGATGTCAGCAACTCATGATCCAGCCTCAAATGTAGTTATGTAGATTTGACTGGCTCATTTTCCACCTCTTGCAAAACCCACGACGTGCATGTCTCCTTCATATAGTCCATTACGATCTTTAGAGCCCTTTCTTATTCAGCAGGGCTTCTTGCATTGTGATCTTCCCCCTCATCTCAGTGTGGGAGGGAATTATGTCTCATGTACTTAGATCGGAATATGTTATTGTATCTAGTCTTGGCCTCTGTTTTCTAGGCACATTATTTATATGGGACTCATCATATCATTGTATCATCGTTTGGCCCAGTTGATGCCAACATTATTGGGCATGTCATTCTTTTTTGTACTCAGTTATCTTGACAGGTATGGGTATGCCTCCCCCGACTAATTTGATATTTTGTACTTACCAATAAAAGGAGGCTTATATCATATAAGTAGGTCTCACCCCCTCCATTTTAAGTGCTTATTTTCCTTGCTTCAACTCTCTCTCTCTTTCTCTCTCTCTCTCTGACTCCCCTTCGATATTTCATGAAATTGAAACCTACAACTTATTTCGATCATACAATTTGCTCCTAACAGTCTTCCGTTGGGGGGAAATTTGTTATCACCCAAAAAATGTTAACCTGGCCATTTATTATTAGGTGGAACGAAATAAACCATGTAAGATTAATTTACCATGGTAAACCCACTTTCACCATAGGAAATAATTTAGTAAACCATTTTTCTTAAATTATTTCTCATTAAAATCCAAAAACCCCATGAGAATAATTAAGTAAATCATTATTTATTTAATATTCCCTAGAAATAATTATTAAATCAATATTTCATAATTATTTATTATCACTTTTGACTTAATCACCTTGGAATAATTAGATAAATAGCTAATTATTTATGGCATAGTCTAACTTATAAACGAAATGACCTTTTCACGATATTTTTTCCAGTTATTTTTAATCAAAATTCGTCAGATATTTTTAAAAACTTGAGTTTTAATTGTTTAATCTACATAATTTGAGTGCCTTAGAGGTTTTTCAAGGTGCTCAATCCATTTATACATTCGAAAACGTATTTTAAACAACAAAAAATCTTGAAATTGTATTGCCAAATTTTGGTGAATTCTGGTGAAAAAAGTTTATTTTGTCTATAAGTTAGACTACTCCTTTATTTATTTTTCCTTATTTATTCCATATTTTCCTTTTGAGATAATTGTTAAATCATTATTTAATAATTATTTCAAATTCATATTTTCCTTAATTCTCACAAAGTGATTAATAAATCATTTTTATTTTTTAATTACTTCAGCCACTTTCTAAATAAAGATATTTTACCATTTTGAATATCTTTTCCCTCTCAAAAAATATAATAAAGTATTCTCAACAGTTAGATTTTGATTTAGTCAATAATATTTCATTATTTTTTAATTCCTAATTTGACTCAATACTTTGTTATAAATAGAAGGTTTTTTATTCATTCTTCATCGTGACCATTTTCATCGTCAACATTATCGCCTCATAGCATTTGAGCTCCCACTTGATTTTAAGCACCCTTTTTATTTTCTTCCCATTACAAATTCATAGAGAGAAGCACATTGTTGAAGCACAAGGACAAGAAGGACCCATCCCACAGAGGGGGGACTACATACCCATTTCGTAATTTCTCCTCACTAGGTGTATTCATTAATAAAATTATCATTTGGTCAAGTCCTTCATTAGGTTATTACAATTCTATTTTATGTTGTTATATGTTTCTATTTGCAAGATCTATCGTGTTGCAGGATTTTCATCATGTTTTATTGCAGATCTAAAGCATAGAAGTAGCCATATTTTTTGTTAGGGTTATAAGTAACCTATAACTTAAGCAAGGGATTTTAGTACACCTCTCCAAAAAAATTACACTAATAGGAGATGATCATCCACATAGATCACTGACCCTTGCAGTTTATATAGACCCAAGGGAAGTTATAGAATGATCGCCATCAAATGTGTTCCACATATCTACAACAATTCCAATTAAATATCAAATATAAGAAGGGGAGCACCAATCATGTCGCAAATTTCCTTAGCCGACCACCGGTTGCAGCATTGACCACTGTTCTCAACTCTTGTGGCCACGAGACCTCTGGATGGCCACAACTATATAAAAATGATCTTGAGTTCGCCACCACATACCAAATGTTAGTGGAAGTGTTACGGTGCTAGACCCGCCAACATTTCAGGGGATCTCCCCAGTAAGAAGTCCCAATTAGACCTCAAACCGTTTGGTGTAGGAGTCCCAATAGTGGGTCATATGGTAATGCCTTGACTGCAATTTCACACAGAGGCAAGTAAGATAACTTTGTTGGTAGCAAGGTTGTGACAGCTGTAGCAAGATAAGGAAGTTGCATGAGAGGTTCTAACACATGGGGGTTGAGATGAGTGTGCCCGTTAGAATCCTGTGATAGCACACAGTTAAGAAGGGAACACACAACCAAAGATACATTACAATATGGAAGGAAAGTTAGCAAGCAATCCAAAGTGACGGTTAAACCAACAACACATTTCAGAAAGATTCATACATACATACACAGATAGCTATACATGCATGCGTAAGCAAACCAATACATATATCATTTAGAGTAAACCGGATAGCATATAATACAATACAACAGATGCATGAAACATGTTGGCTCTTGTTGTATTAAGAAGTGTAAGTTCCAATCATACAATACATCCATGTCCAATGCTAGTTCCAATAGTGGAATGTTACAACCATAACCCCTGCTCCTCCAAAGAGATGTACTAGCTCTACACAGTGGAGAAGCCAAGGCCCATTAAAATATTGTCCAGGCTCTCTCCAAGATAGTCTTATCGGAAGCTTGGCTGACCAAAAGCCTATACAATGAGTTATGAGGGACTGTTTATATCAAAGGGTGGGGTGGCCCTTGACATTCCTCATTATGATTGTTCAACTACCCTCATGACTCTTCATCTACTCTGTGATTGTTACATCCAACTATCACAACTTGACTTACACTTGACAAGACATTACATTACAATGCACATGTAACCATGTGAGAGAAATGGCTTGAGCAAGCCATGCTAGACATCATTATGACTTAGACAACCATGGAAGTCCAACTCCTCAACATCCTCACACTGATCAATAGTAACATATTGATCCCAAGATCGGTAGTCCTTAATGGTTTCTGTGTGCTCCAAGATGACATCTTTCTGGAACCTGACTCTTGCCTCCATAGTATCCAGGTACACTACTCAGGCTCCTCTGTCCAACTCGTCTGTAAGAATGTGCATCACTGTCTTCAATGCGGCCAGACCAGCAACATACTTGTGCATGATGTCTGTGTTGATGGGCAAGTCTGGGCTGGTGGGAATGCACATCAACTCGTCGAAGTACGATTCAAGCTCTAGTTAGACTTGTGCCTTTGTCTTCACCTGGGTGAGAGTCCCAATAGATGGGATCGCATGTGCACACACCACAACATCCATACTCTTTAACACACGTGCATGGGAAGCATGTATACTAGTGATGAGCTACGGGAGCTCTTGATAGTTCCGGATCTTACTCCAGATACATGCCTTCAGCTCAACCGCGCTAGCCTTCATCATATTAGGCAAGTGAAGTGGGACTCCCTTGTATCTCATCGTCCATGATTGCATGTAATAAACTGTAGCATGCAATTTCGTCAAGATACATGCTCTTCTAGCACATCATTGTTGCCATCCATTGAGATTGACAACTACCTTATGCATGGTGCCAAACTTGGAGTACAACGCATGCATAATTGTGTCAAGGGACAATACCTCATCTAGTATTTCCTTCTTCAATTCATCTCAGACGAATGATGTCACCAACTCTCCTCCTTTCTTGTTCGTTTTTAGTTCCTTAGCCATGCGATCATTCTTAGCTATTAAAAAGCCAAGACTTGAGCTAGTGGCTTCAGCATACACTCTAGTTACATTAGCCAGGGCTACTAGATGTTTGCGCACATCAAACACGATCACTCATTCCTCAACTTGCGTAGGAGATGTATGATCATCCGAAGTCGACACTCTACGGGACTGCACAACTCTATGTTGAGACTCGTCGAATGAGATGTTGTGCATCTCTTCTGCTGGTTGATATCCAAGGATCTCAGTGCCTCCTTGGTCACTTGAGACTTGCTCATCATCTGGATGCGTGAAGTAGGGAAGTCAACCTCTTGGTGGTGAGGCATAAAGTCGATGTCTTGTTCTGATTCTCATTGCTCCATATCTGTATCCAACTATTGAAGTGCTTGTTCTATCTCATGAGAAAAGTCTTGCTCCTATAATGGTTCATCCTGTTTACCTGATGCCAATTGTTCTAATGAATCCACTACCTATACGAGCATTGTTTGCTCTATTTGCACATATTGTGCCCCCTATTTTACCTGTTGTTGTTGCACTTCCCTCTACTGTTTGCGCAATTCTTGTTCCTTCCAGAGTTGTTCCTTCAACTCATGCAACTCATTCTCTTCTTCTTCCAACCTTCTATTGTCCCTCTGCCTTTGCACAATTTGCTTTTCACATTGTTTCCTCTTTGCCTCTATAGCCATAGTTGCTTTCTCTACAAGTGGGTCTGCTCAAAACTTGTAGATTTTCTCTTCCTCCATGCGACCGAAAATCTTCCTCTTGCCCTTGTCGCACTTTGGTATGCTTGCCTCTGCTGCTGGTGCTAGTGCTCTCCAGGATGCTACTTCACGTTTCTTCGCTAACAACTCCACAACGAAGTTGGCCTGTTCATTGGGTCTATAGAAACTATAGAAATATCTCAATGGGTCCTCCTCGCCCCAAGGAAATGCCCCATGGATCTAGTTGAATTTTACTCTCATGCAGTGATCTCACACAATACAATGTGGGTCATACGAATTGTAGCTTCGGAGGTCAAATGGATACTTCTTCATCAATTTTTCTTCGACATCTTCTTGCTTGATACTCTGGATCTCATATAACCTAATCCATAATGGAAGAGCGAGCCAAGGTGCCTCAATCCTACTGAGATGTGATATGCTACTTCCTGCATGATGAGTATGTCCAAGGCAAACTTTGGTAGAACATATGGAGGCTTCTCCGCGCTGAACATTCAGATGAAGGTGTCGGACAGTGAGCCATACCAATCAACAATGTCTATTAGTGCCTCCATTTCTTCCTTTGACATGCAGGGTGGATCCTATTCGAATATCATCTTGAAAACTAGGGTGAAAAAATGATGGACAACCGTGTGATTACTCCTTTGAAGCTAGATTTGGACAACAACTTACAATATGTGTTCACAGCAGTGTCCGTCGGTGACCATGCCCAATCCAAGCTTGGGAACTCCTCTCGAGCACAGATTGCATCTAAGATGTAGCCAGACATGTAGATATCTACTTGCATACCTTCGAGTGACTGTCAAGCCTTCATTACTTGTTCCTTCGGCTGATGAGCCAACATGCCAAAATAGTTAGATGGTTTACCCTCTCTAGCCAGTTGGTCCAGCACGATCACCCAACTCTGTGGGAAGGTTTCTATGATTTCTTGGCCATATAGTCGGCATACAAATATGACCAAGTATTGGTACAACTTCTGTAGTATCTTTTTCTTATAGATCTGGTTGGGTGTCATCCTAAATTTGGCTGGCTCCTTTAGCCAGTTCTTCAGAATGTCTCTGGAGTTGGTATTGTTGTTGGGTAAGCTGAAAGGAGTCTCCATGATAGTCACGGGCTTCAACATCTAATACATCTCATCGTAATCCTGTGCCCAGAAGGTGGCAAGCTTCGTCCCATTGACACTACTCAAGGTCATCATCTCAAGATTAGTGTGCAAGACGATCCAATGTATCATGTCCGCACATGGGAATGCGGGGTATCTACATGTAATCTGGTACAAGCCAGACTTATGAATGTTCACATACACCTGACGGTCTTCGAGGTCTACCGCAAAAGTGCCTACAAATGCTTCATTGACCTCTTTCCATTTTAGCTTGATGTCCTTGTCTAGAAAGAACTTGGTATCTTCATATATCGGTAGACATGCAGACACCTACTCAAATTTTGCTCCAATTTCACTTCTGTCAATGTCCTTTGATCCTGCTCTCTTGGAGGCCATTGATCCTGTAATGCTAAGAGGTGGATGAACACCTGAAAGATCTGGAGACAAAAAACATTCTTGGCAAGAAATATGTCAGTGAAAACCAAAACAAATTCAAGGAATGACTTAACACATACCTGGGGAATGATAGGCAAAGATTGCACAATTTATGTTGGGAGGCCGGGTGACTGGGTGCTAGAACTATGCAAAAGGCAGTCTGGGTTATCTGGGAGGCAAGACTGGCTGTTGGATTTGCGCAATGCACAATCCATGCTGATTGCTGACTATTGGGATTGTGTAATGCACAATTCCAGCTGGCAATGACTACAGGCTCAAGGATTGCCTTGCTCAAATTTCTGGGCGAGTGGTCACTATCCCTCAGAAATGTGCAAAACAATCCTGGAGGACAATGTGTTGGGAGCGGGATCCCCCAAGGGAAGTTTTGGGGCTAAAATCCCATATTAAGTCAATTTTTGTAATATAATTGTAAAGACTCTGCATTTTTTGGTCACGGAGCGCGAAGGTGTATGTGTCAAAAAGGTTAGTCCGCCCTTAGTTTTGTAAAGTAAAGTCGGCTGTAAAAGATCTACCCATGGTCCATGGACCATGGGATTGTATAAAAAGACTAAGCTCTAAGTAGTTGAAGCAAGAATAGAATGTAAAATCATGTAATAGAGTGATAGCTCTGAAGAAGAAGTCTGTAGAAATTCCCACTATAGATCAACAGATTATGCAATATACTAAAACAAAATACAAGATCTACTTCTACAACACTTTCTGGAAGCTTAATCGAATTGAGAAAAATCAAGAGAACACATATAAATAAGAATGAGAAATCAATCACACATAACACAGAAGAAATAACCCGGGGAAAGCCTCAGCCTAAAACCCCAATCTCTGCATTATCATACAAATGGAAATCTTGTTCAAGTTACAGAAAGAATCAGCTCTCAAGCTATCCTGCTCTCTCTACAATTAAACAATACAGCTCACGGACTAAATAGACACGTATATGTCCTCCTCAAGCCCTCCAAGCCTCCTATTTCCTTGTGCAGTTTTTCTTAGGGTCCAGTGAAGCCACATGTGTGAATTACCCTCATCACATTCACTAAACCTGAAGAAGTAACTGTGCAATCCTCAAGGAAAGAATTCCTTTTGCATGCAAGGGATGCCCCAAGGGAAGTTTTGGGGCTAAAAGCCCATATTAAGTCAATTTTTGTAATATAATTGTAAAGACTCTGCATTTTATGG
>APFE031438024.1:125272-154411 GCA_000404065.3 Pinus taeda
TGCTTTGTGATTGCAAGTACTGTAAGGGCTGATGATCGGTATGTATCATAGTTTCTTTGCCCATCAAATAGTGTTTCCACTTTTTGACGCTTTGTACCAATGCATACAACTCCTTATCATAGGTAGGATAATTTACAACAGCACCAGTAAAAGTTTCAGAATGAAAAGCAATAGGCTTACCATGATGTAGAAGAACTACACCCATGGCATAATCACTAGCATCGGTTTGTATCTCAAATGGCTATCTCAAATCCAGTAATGCAAGGACTGGAGCTAAACTAATCTTCTCTTTCAAATATTTGAAAGCTTTTTGCTGCTTGCCTCCCCATTGGAAAGCACGCTTCACACTTGTTACTGCATGCATAGGAGCTGCTATAGAAGAGAAGTTAGAGATGAACTTCCTCCAATATTGAGCTCCACCCAAAAAACTTCTTACCTCTATAATGGATTTGGGAGTAGGCCACCTCACAATAGCCTCAATCTTAGTAGGATCAATTCTCAAAGCACCTCCTCCTACTGTCTCAAATAAACCAAATAAGTCTTTCCAAATTCACACTTTGAAATTTTAAGAAATAACTAATTCTTCTTCAAAATATCAAGTACTTTCCTAACATGCATGACATGATCTTCTCTAGACTTGCTGAAAATTAAGATGTCATCTAAGTAGACAATAATGAAATCATCAAGAAAAGGACGCAAGACATCATCCATTACCCACATGAAAGTTGTAGGTGCATTTCACAAACCAAATGGCATCACAAGCCATTCAAAGAGTCCTTGTTTGGCTTTAAATGTTGTCTTCCAAATGTCACTTTCTTCAATTCTTACTTAATGATATCCACTACACAAGTCTAACTTAGTGAAATATCGAGCATCTTTCAGCTGGTCTAGCAAATCATCTATCCTTGGGAGTGGGTAACAATTCTTTACCGTTATCTTGTTCTTTACCGTTATCTTGTTCAAGGCCCTGAAATCAACACACATGCGCCAAGTGCCATCTTTCTTTGGGATCAGTACAATCGGTGACCCACATGGCGAAGTACTTGGCCTTATGAAACCTTTGTCCAACAAGTCCTTGATTTGCTTCTTTATTTCAGCATTCTCCATAATAGACATGCGGTACATGCCTATGTTTGGAAGAGGACAATCTGGATGCAAATGGATTTCATGCTGAATCTCCCTCTTAGGAGGCAAACCTGTTGGCTCCTGAAATATCTCATGATATACATCAACTACATCATATAGATCTTATTTAAGTTTTGGATCAAAATTGTCAAATGACTCATGATTCACATCAACCTTGGGCTTAATCATAAGAAGAACAAAATTCTTACTTGAATTGACCAGCCTTTTTACTTGTCCTGCATTCACCATCGTTATATTTGTCTTCTTGCGATGAGCTCTAACAATGAACTCCTTGCCATCTTCGAAAAGATGATATTTGTTTTCATGGCGATGAAAGATAGCTTTCCTTTCAAACAAGTAAGGACTTCCCAAAACAATTCCTTCTATATCAAAAGGTACCACATCAAGTTCAACTGTGTCAATAAAATGTGCAGTAATTGCAAAGCGCAATGTGCACTTTCTTGAAACTTGTAAATTTGCATCCTTACAAATCCATCCAAGTGGATATGGCTTCAGATGTGGAACGGTCTCAAGTTTAAGCTGCTTGACCAAGTCTTTTGATATAAGGTTTTCTTGTGACCCACTATCAAAAAGTGTGTCAATCTTAGTATGTTTTGAAATCACCCTCACATGAAACAGTTCAATTCTTTCTTCCTCATTAGGAGCTTGTACATGATAGTTTGAGGTACTAGTGCTAGCTTGAATTTCCATTTCTTTTTCCTTCAAGTTTTTCAAACCGATGGCTGTAATTTTGGTTTCATCACCTGAATCATCCCCTAAATCTTATGGTGTAGATGTAGTAGCAGCAGTTTTCTGTTTCCCTTTGGATTTGTTAAATTGAGGTATTTTTTCAAGATGTAATTTCCAACAGTTTTTCTCCTCATGGCCCAGTTTAGAACAGTGTTTACAGATCACTTTCTCACTCTCCTGTCTGACAGATGCATTCTTTTTTCCCTTTCCCTTGGAGGTTTTCTATTTGTTTTTCCCCTTGGCGGGCTTGTTTCTACCCTCTTCAAATGTGTTTTTTCCCCTTGCCTCTAAATGGCTAGCTTGGACACAAACCTCATCCAGGCTAGTAGGGTTAAACATCAAGATGGTGTGTCTAAGGTAGCTATGCAAGCCACCAATATATTTCAGCAAGGTTTCCTGGGTCTGTAAATCTACCCCTAACAAAAGAGCTCTTCTCCTGAATTCTTGGGTGTAGTCTTGGACACTCTGACCCTTAAGTTGCCTAAAATTTTGCCAGTTCATAATGGCTTTCTGCATGTTAGTAAGAGGATAAAATTGTTTTTTAATGGCTAAAAAAATTCATTCCATGTTAAGGTAACCTTACCAAATTTCTTGACCTCCTCTTTGGTCTTGGCCTCCCACCATACCAATGCTGCTCCATCCATTCTCAAAGAAGCCAACTGAATCTTTTTGGCATCATCATGCATATTCTGGATCCTCAAGTAAACTTCCAACTACCTAATCCAGTTGTCAAGCTTTTCTGCATTCACTTCACCATTAAACATAGGTAATTCAAATTTTACATCAAGCTTCAAAAAGGACTTTTTCCAGAGGATCATCTATGCTAGAATAAGAAGACGAGGATGAAGAGGAAGGAGGGACGAAGGGGTGGTGGATCACATTACCTCCATGTCCTTCTTGATTTATCTCCTTCTTACTCCGAAGAGCCCTCTCCTTCATGTGGATGTTTGGACCTCTCCAGCCAATTTCTCATTTCTTTCTTGGTACAATATCCTCAGCATTTCAGTGAGGTCCAAGAAAGCCTTTCTGAAGACTCTTTCTTCTTCTTTTGGATCCATGTCTGCAGGAATTTCTCCTTCCTATTCAGACATTATGGAAGCTTCTGCTGAGACTCTTGAGGGTGAAATTGAAGGTGGAGGTGATGGCTCTCTGGCCTTCCTCAACTGAGGATTCTCTCGTTCTCTAGTCAACGGTCCTTCCCCTCTTTTAAGTTTCAACCTGGTAAGCATCAATACTTGCGAGACAGTTAGAAGATCTTTGCACAAAAACAATCAAAAGACAACTACACCAAAGATTGACTGAAAGAGAGTTTATCTACTTTGCAATTGTATAACAAGAGCATTTCGAAGGCTTCTTGGCTCGTTTCACGCTCTGTCTATAGCTTATTTGACTACTTTTGATACAAAGAAACAACAACATAGCTCTGATACCAACTTGATCTGAATTTGAAACTACTTGTACATGGTTGGCAAGGTATTCAATTCAGTAATAAACATGTTTAAAAGATGCCCATGTCTTGCGGTAAAGAAACAAATGAAATTTTCAGCTGTTCATGATCCATTTAAGCATAGCAGAATTATTTCCTTTTATTGTTTGACACATTAAAAGAAATTTGTTCTGCAAAATAAATCAACCACAGATGCAAAAGAAGTTGATAAAGCAATTCACCCCTCTTGGGCTACGTCTGTTGGCTCCAAGGCTCCCAAATGGGCCTGTCCTCGTTTTAATTAAATGCTCAAAATGAATATACAATTGAATAGAATTCTCTATAGGTGGAATAGACTGTAAAAATGGATTCAGAACACTTGAATCCTTCAGGATTGACTACTGGTTCACCTCCAATGGATACCTGCAAACCTATACAGTTCTCACAATACTGGGCCCTAGTGGCTCCTAGAACTTCCACGGCTCCAAAACCTATGAAAATTACTTTATATGGTTGTCAAACCTATTCCAATGGCTTCATAAGGTCGAAAATACCCAAAATCAAAAAAACAATCATCCAAAACCGACTTTCCTAGCCAAAGTTATGGCCCATTAACATTTTCCTCCAGTTATGCCTAGAAACACTCCAGCTAACTTTAGTTGGAGTCCAGTTAACTCCGCAAATTATGGCGGGTCCGCCAAATTTGCCGCTCCGCCAAAATTTCTGCCAAATGAACTGTCAGTTAATGGCCAGTGAAACCCGCATGTGACCAGAAAAATCGTTGGTGGTTTGCCTCGGATTCTGTGCTGGGCGGTTAAAGGTTTAGCCCACGGTTTTGGGTTGTGGTCATATGTATGCGAGGCTGGCCCCTTTCATTTCCCGCCCAAAACCATTTTCAAAATTTAAATAACAAATGGTTCATATTGCTTTCAACTCTGTTGTTTTGGCCCAATGGTAAGGCATTGCACTTGTATGCGGGAGGTCGTGTGTTTGATCCTCCATACACCAACCAAAATTTTACATAACCAAAATACTCTTGCTGACGTCACCCTGCCTGCCCAAAAGGAATATTCTGTGGAATATTATTTTTTTTTTAATTTTTTTTTAAAATTCAAAAATTAAGGGTTATTGGGCAATTTTGTTTTTGGCATGACTTTCTCATATGGCGACCGTTTTTTGAACCGTTTGTGGCACCAGAATTAGGAGTACAAGCTCTATCCAGTCGTTTAGGTTTGAGCTAATTCTAAGTACTTTCATTTTTGAGCATTTTACGACACTTGGGACATGAGCCCCTGATCACCAGTGAAATAGCTATCGATCCTGGTGTACCAAGCACGGGGTGCTTGCTTCAGCCCATACAAAGCCCTCTTGAGTCTGTACACATGCGACTCACGATCGAAGGTCTCAAAACCCTCTAGCTGCTCAATGTACACCTCCTCCTCAATCTTCCCATTGAGGAATGTTTCCTTCACATCCATCTGGTGGATCTTCCACCCCGTCTGAGATGATAGTGCCAACATCAATCTAATCAATGAGTACCTTGCTACGAGAGAAAAAGTCTCATCGCAGTCGATCCCCTCAACCTGTGAGAAACCTTGGGCAACAAACCTTGCCTTATGTTTCTCAACACTACCATTAGCTACCTCATTACCTTATAAAGCCGTCTAGAACTCACCACTGACTTGCCCTGAGGCCTTGGGACAACATCCCACACACTGTTCTGAATGATAGAGTTGTACTTCTCTACCATTGCATCAACCTAGACTAGTTGCTGCACTGCCTCCTCAAATGAAGAAGGTTCAGTATCTACACACTCCCCAACCAAGGCCATGTACCCAGTGTACCACTCAAGTGATCTCCTCTATCTGTGCTGAGAATATGGATGTCCCACATTCTCTTGCGCGTCCAGCAACATGTCAGCTTCCCTTGAGTGTTTCCACCCATCTCCAAAAGTATTAGCATGAGTGGATGTCTCCACTCCTGGATCCTCTGCATGCGGCTACTCTGCATCAATCTGAGGCTCCTCCTCCTTAGGAACTGAAATTTCCTCATCTGCATGCAACTCAAGCTCCCTCTCAAGTGATAAGTGCATGGCTTTCTGCTCGTCAAACTTTAGATTCCTACATACCACAGTCCTCTGAGTGAAAGGCAGGTACACCCAATAGTTGTGGGGTGTATCCGTGTACCCCACAAGTATTCCCAACTCAGCTGTTGGGTCTAGCTTCTTCCTGGCATCTTTGGTCACATGACAGTGAACTGAGGATCCAAATATTCGGAAGTGACCTACATCAAGTCGCTTCTCAGAATAGGCCTCCATAGGTGTCTTCATCCTCAATATACGGTGTGAGCTTATGTTCTACAAGTATACTGTTATATTGCATGCCTCAACCCACAAATGTAGTGGTAGGCTTTGGTCATGCAACATCACTCGAGATGCTCCCACAATCGATCTGTTCTTCCTTTCGGCCACCCCATTCTGTTGTGGGTTATGGGGTGCCGTCAATTCCCGTTTAATACCTTCTGCAGCGCAAAAGTCTTTAAACTATTGGGAGACATACTCTCCACCATTTTCAGCTACGCAAGGCTTTTATTTTCTTTCTAGATTCTTTCTCTACCAAAGCTTTAAACTCACAAAACCTCAAGAAGGTCTGATCCTTCTTTTGCATAAAGTAGATCCAGCATCTACGAGAAAAAACATCAATAAAAATAACATAGTACCTTTGTTTAGTGGTGGAGGCTGTAGAGAAGGGTCCACAAACATATGAGTGAACTCGCTCCAGGATTGCTCCAGCTCTACTGTCTCGATCTAAAAAGGAATATTTCACATACTTACCCAAGGTACAACCTTTGCATGTAGTCGTCTACTCAAGTTTTCCCTTGGGTAATCCGGTAGAAATTTGTTGCATGATCTTCAGGGCTCCATGATGCAAGTGGCCCAATATTTTATGCCATAGCTCACCAAAATCTTGGCTTTGCACCATCTCAGATTTGTAACTCAAAGCAGCATAGATGTTACCTCTAGCTTGTATAGATTCTTGACTCGAATCCCTATTCGCTTTGTCTATACAGTACCGATATGCCTCAGGAATACCATTCCTTTACTAAAGACTACATCATAGCCTTTATCTTCTAGCATACTGACAGACACAAGATTCTTCTTCAGACCTGGTACATACTTTACATCAGTTAGGGTGAGGGGAGCTCCATGCTCCCTCTAAAACACAATTGTACCTTCACCTAAAACATGGTACTTTCCATCATCGCCCATCTCGATCCGCATCTGGAGATCCTTCTCCTCCAAGGTACTGAAAAGATTCTTGTCACCTGACATGTGGAATGAAGCTGCACTGTCCAGGTACCACACACATCCCACCATGGATGAAATGATGCATGCGATAAGTGAGAAATCTAGTTAAAACTGTGAGGCCAGTGCCTCACAATAAAATCCCTTTGAGGAACCCTTCTTGGATTTATTCTATGGAAAATTCTTAGCATAATGGCCCACATCATGACAATGAAAGCATCGCACTTTCGATTTGTCAATCTTCTTCCCACCATGGGAAGAACCGAATTTGGGATGGGATGCCTTCCCTTTCCCTTTCCTCACCTTACTCGCTAAGGCTAGATTTTCCTCATAATATTGCTTCGATGAGGATCCATCTCTGGTGCTTCTTCTTATTTCCTCCTGCATCAAATCCAACCAAAGTCATTCCCAATTTGGCAGTTTTTCTCTTCCATTAACTGAGTCTTGGTAGCTATGCCAGCTCTTAGGAAGACTGAGGAGTGCAAGACTCACCATGTCATCATCAGTGGTCATGATCCCTACAATTCCAAGCTCATCCCTACAGGTGGTGAGCTTCATTAGATCGTGTCACCCTTTTCACACTTGATCTTATGAAGCTTGTCTTTCAACGCCAGCTTCCTCTGATCGCTGTTGTTCTAATATAAATTTTTCAATGTTTTCAACATCGAAAATGGTGTCTCCTTCCCATGGAGGCTCGAGACAATGTGATCTTGAGCTCCCTCCAGGAGGATTCTCCTTGCTCTAGCCACACATTTCTTCCATTCTGCCAGTTGAGTAGCATCAATCGGCTTGGGGACTTCTTGATTAATGAAGTCCTCTATACCGGTATCCTCTAACACTACCTCCATGCGATCCTTCCAAGCTATATAATTCAAGCTGCCATCAAGGGCATACTCGAGTCTTAAACCACTGAATTCCATAGGTGAAATTGAGATGTGATAAGAACTCGATTTCTATCTTTAGGAACCAAACTTCGAACTTCTCCTTCTAGTATATTGTTCTTCACCTTGATCACCTTTGCGCTGATACCATGTAGAAATTCCCATTGTAGATCAACAGATTATGCAATATACTAAAACACAATACAAGATCTGCTTCTACAACACTTTGCGGAAGCTTAATTGAATTGAGCAAGATCAAGAGAACACATATAACTAAGAATGAGAAATCAATCACACTAACATAGAAGAAATAACCCGGGGAAAGCCTCAGCCTAAAACCCCAATCTTTGTGTTATCATACAAGTGGAAATCTTGTTCAAGTTACAAAAGGAATCAACTCTCAAGCTATCCTGCTCTCTCTGCAATCAAACAATACAGCTCACAGACTGAATAGACACTGTATATGTCCTCCTCAAGCCCTCCAAGCCTCCTATTTCCTTGCACAGTTTTTCTTGGGGTCCAGTGAAGCCACATGTGTGAATTGACCTCATCACACTCACTAAACCTAAAGAAGTAACTGCACATTCCTCAAGGAAAGAATTCCTTCTGCATGCAAGGAATATTCACAATGGAATATTCTAGCAATTGATAGTACACTGCCCCTCCATCTCATCTCAACTGGGTCTCTGTCTGAACTAATATGCATGAGTTATTTATGATAGAATACCCAGTTATCTGAAGTGCAGTAGTTACATGCATGCAAGCATTAACTCACTGAACTTACATTAATTCAACAAACTATTTGAATTAATCTAACTGGACTTGACTCAGTTAACTAAGTCAACTAATTACAATTCATCCTTATCTCTTTAACTGATGGATAAATTCCTCAATTAATGGAGAAATTGTTGCATGTCCCCACATAGACTTCATGTTTGATTTTCCTTAACTAATTAACTCAAGCTGAATTAATTAATTATTTTACAAATAGATGCTAAGGTCAAATTCGAATTTTACTTCACTATTTTAGTTTAGGGACTAACTAAAATAGGAAGGTATCCTGAAATGCTATTTATAGAATTCTATTTTTAGCACTTCCATTTTTCCATACATTGTTGCTAAGATCAACACTGGCTGAACTGCTATTTATAGCAGTGCTATTTTTAGCAATTCTATTTTTATCATTTCTTGTTGCTATTTTCAACAAAGTCTAAGTCTTGGGTCATATCGTAGGTAGAGGCTCTGCAGCTAAGTGCACAGAGGCCTAGGGTAGAAGTCCGCAGTTGAGTGCACGGACCCCTGCAGCTGTGTGCGCAGGGTGGACAGAGTCTGTAAACACTTGGAGGATATTAATAAAAGGAGTTATTCTGTAATTTCTATGTCTTTGTTCTGTTGATGCGTTTGGATATTTTATGTATGAATTTCATTTATTATGCTTATATGATGTGTGAATGAATGCAATTACATTGAATAATTGAACGCAATTACGAATATCTTCTTACGCGGTCTTAACTTTAAGTATTTGACGAGATAAGCAAATCACTTAGGATAATTGGGGAATCTGCACATCACGTTGCCATAGCAGCACAAAAGTACCTGAACCACAAGATAGGGTTGCGCGAAGGTTGATTATATACTTTCGCAAAGGTATTGAAGGCTGGAATAGAGGGTTTTTCTTGCAAGCCCTAGAGTGAAGCCACCTACGCGAAGGCAGGGATAAAGGGAATCAAATGACATCGCAACCATCTCAGGGTACGAAAACTTGGTTCCAGCATCCCCCCATACTACTTCCGGTGAGACTTCGGGCGGCGCTCTGTGGGGTGATGCAGAAAGGGCTAGTAGTGTAGGGATTTGTTTGGCTAATTAACGTTGAACTTGGGTCAGTCCCCCTCAAGCAAACAAATGGTTTCGTTGCCAGGACAGGAATCTACATAAGAGATGTGTGATGTCGTATCACTGGAATCCAACTAAGAAGGAGATTGGAGACTGGTTGGATAGAAAGATCCACGAATTTGCAGCGCAGGAGAATAGAAACCCGCAACTAACAAAGGAACAATGGTTAGACAGATACCTATATACATAGGTCCACTAGATATTTTTTTGCTCCTTCCCTATTGAGCTATACAAGTGGATCGTGAAGCTAGCAGATAGCGAAGGAAGGTGGAAACTTGACAGTCGTATTGTGTGGACCCCGGAGCTAGTGTGAAAGTTGGAAGCATAAGAGGATAAGATCGTCTGCAATGTTGATCATTGGCATGATCATGTCATAGGAAGATTTGTGACTGAATTCGCGGTTAACACCTCAGTCAGCTACAGCGAAGCAGAGTGGCGCTTCTTCAAAGGACCGCGAGGTAAGTACGTAAAATCTTTGAATACCTGGATTAAAATGCTATTGTGCAAAAATATGTCATGCAGATACCTTGATCTTTGGGACTACGCAAAGTGGAAAAACTTACAGGAATGAAGGAAAAAAGGGTCCAGAGTATAGTCCTTTGATTTCACCTCCACGAGGTGATGAAGAAGGGATAGCAAAGGTTTCTCTGTGAAGTGCTACTCAGTTAATAAGACAAGGATTCCCGCAAATACCACCTCTACCCACACCACCTCCGACTTCACCACCCTCACCTCCAACTTCACCCATACCACCTCCACCTCCACCACGGTTTAGTATGGAAAATAGAGTTAAGTTGCCTTTGTTCAAAGGCTTGGGAAATGAGGACTCAGACCAATTATGGTTCATTGTGAGGGTTGTATGGGAAGCTCAAGGTGTTACAGATGATCATATAAAGAAGGCGACACTGGCTAGTTCTCTGCAAGATCGTGCGCTAACCTGGTATATTAAGTACTCTAACGATAACCCAAATGTTAGAGGGGAAGACATCCAAGCAGCACTGAATAGGGAATTTAGTAGGCCTAAATTTGAGGCACAATCGATTGTGGGATTCAAAGAAATCAAGATGCAAATAGGCAAGATGCTTTGGGAACTAGATTAGAGTTTGAATGTACAATTCGTGAAGTCAACATGAATTTGACAGATGGACAACATCATGAGTAGTTTGTAGCTTCGCTACTACCACATTTAAGGAGTGTGTTATCGCAGCAGAAGATAAAAACTCAGTCAGAGGCCCTGGAGATTGCCATGAGACTACATGAAACTCTTATGCAAGATCCAAATCTAGGAGTTCAGTAGATCCATGCATAGCTGAAGAATCTATGCCTTGAGATGCAAAATCTGAAGCAGGAAAGGACGGTTCGACCAGAGGTACACGAGGAGGTATGGTGCTTGAATGTTAGGCCCTTATACTACTAGTGTAACCCCTTATTATTATTGTTCGACCAGAGGTACAAGAGGAGGTGTGGTGCTTGAATGTTAGGCCCCTATACTACTAGTGTAACCCCTTATTGTTATTAGTACAGCCCCCTTATTATATTATTGTACCCATGTTGTCCCCATATTGTTACTATTATGCCCCATAAAAGCCCACTATTATTATTATTGTGCCCTTACATTATTATTGTTACGTTGGCTCTGACTATATTATGACTCCTTAGACTCCTATATATAGAAAGGAGGTCTTGTCATTTGTATCATCCAAGAATTGTTCATTTGTGTAATGTAAAGGAGGTTGCCCCCTTGAAGAGGCTTAATTATAAGGCGTTGATCTATCTTTTCTATCTTTTCTTTCTTTTTGTGAGTTGGTTTCATAACATTTGGGATCAAAGCTTTGGATTCTAAGGTTTCACTGCTCCAAATAGGTCATCGTGGCATTTTCACTATAACTTTTTTTCGGCGACGTTTCAGAAGCAAAAAAAAACCATTTGAAATGAAATCGCATTGAACCTCAGATCCGAATTTCAGAGCTTTTCGCGCAATATTTGTGGACATATGATCTGAGGAAGTTGGAATTTTTGCAGACTCTTGAATTACATTCCAAATAGGTGACCTGGGGAAACTCATCATAACTTTCTCTCTGAGCATTAGATTGAAATTTCGTAAGAAGTTACAGAATGAGGATAGACTGTAGTTTCTTGTATACATTTTTCAGATCGAAAGGTTGAAGCAGTGACACATGGCATGTCACACAAGTTTTCTCTACTGCACTAGTCTATAATCAGGTCACTATGGGAGATTTGGCATAACTCTTCCTTGGAGAATCCAATTTGGATTAGACTAGTGGCATTGGAAAGAGAACACAGAGGGCTACCGCAGGTCGCAATTCCAAAACTGGAAGAAATGAAATTACAGATTTATAGTTGTTTCAAGATCGAGCTCCTAAAATCAAGAAAAGGCAATATGAGGAATTTTGATGGCAAGGATCTGATAAATTGGATACTTCAGATGTGTTGTGGCCAACAACAACCCCCCTTCTTATTTAGTGTTATTACTAATACTAAACAAGTGGGGACCCTTAGTCAAAAAACTTTAAAAATGAATTAGTTCTTGTATTTCCTTTTCAATAAAACTTACCATCATAAACTTAGGAAAATACCCTCGAAAAATCCAAAAAAGCTTAAGTTTCATGATAAGGTAAGTTAAATTTGATCCTTAAGAAATATCGCATCGCAAAAGGAACAATAGGATACTCCCTTACAGGCTGAATTCTGAGATTGCGAGATCGCGATGCTAGACTACATATTAAAAAATATATATCACGTCGCATGCATCAAAGACCGCTTACACTGAAAAATCTTAAACGTTGATATGCGATGGCGCATATCGCAAAAACGCATTTCGCAAAAATCACATTAACAAAATTGTCAAGTGTTGCGTTCCTGCGATATAGCGATATTGCGATAAAGCGGAAGGGCGATATGACGACAAAGTGGTGGAATGGTATCATAAAAACATGATATAGCGATCTTCGATATTGCGAAGCAACATCACAAAATTGCTTCATTGCGAATCTTTCGGGCTCATTATTCAAGAAAACTTTTTCCATGAACCGAGACCTGGTTATGCGCTTTAATGCTAATTAATGAGTTAGTTGCCAGTTGTTAATGAAATATGGTTTTGCGCTTATCAAAGAGTCAGTTCACGTAAGGTGGTATAATTTTTATGTCTTCGTCATTTAAAAAGCTTTCCCATCACCTTTCCTTACCATTACTCTCACCTCACTTGTAAACTGCAGGAACGAAGAACAAATAACTATACAAAGCAATACACAGGATATCATGGGGAAGAAAGGCAAAGCCCCAAGCTCTGAGGACAAAGAAATGACACCCCTATATATAGACATCGCCTGTAACAGAGATGTTGGTATCACAACTTGGGAAGGCATGTATAATCTACTTGAAGAAGAAAATCCCAAGGTGACGGAGGTCATGGCTACTGCTGGTTCACAAGGATCTTCTGAAACATCAGTTTCCGATTTAGCTTGCTCATTCTTGCACCAGATAGTGGCGAGGCACAAAATTCTCCCCTACACAGATATGATTAAATGGGTACTGGACAGCGTGGACATAAAGAATAGACAATTTAAGACTTTGGGTCAAGAACTTACGGAATTATTATTTTCACAAAATTTGAGCTTTACATCCACTAAAAGAAAACGCATAAGAGGCGAAAATCGCACCAAGGAAGCCGGGATCAACAAACGAAGGCAGTTTCCGATGCGCGATTAGCACCTAGTAAACTTCTTGAAATGGAAAGCCTCTAATTGCTCAGCTACCTGTAAGCCCAGAAATTCGGAAAAATAACGCTAGAGGTAAAAAAGTAAAACTTGAATCCTAAAACCAGTAGTGATTGTCTGAAATATCTTCAATATGGTATGTACATATGTACAGCAGTTGCAGACAAACTGGAAATAGAAGGCTCAAGAAAAGGCAGAATCAATCAAGAGATTAACTAAGTTAAATTGGGATTCTTACTGGGCGTATTTGGTAAAACCACACAGCCAGTGTATGACCCTCAAATGCATCATCAATTCTGCCAAAAAGATGGCGCCAGCTCTTGCTGATTCCGTTTTCATAGGACAGTTGAAGTCTGAAGTCAGCCAGCCGACCCTACTCAAGCAAATGCTAAATGCTTGTGATTTCAAGGATCAAATACAGAAGTAGTTAGTTGTTAAGTTTAGATTCAATATTAGTATTAATTTTGCTTTACTTTTGCCTAGAAAAAGGACGGTCATTTAAACCGTATCCTACATTTTTGTAAATAAGTTATTTTTAGATTTAAATTAGTAGTATTTAAACCCTTCTCATGCATTTAGAGAAGGGTCCAGAAATTTATCAAAAATTGTCCTCAGAACATGCACTTTTGCACCCTCCGAGGAGGTTTTGATGAATGAATGGAATAGGATTTATTGATTTTTGCATTTAATATTTGCTACTGATGTTGCACTTCTATACTCTTAGTGATTGTTGGATTAAGAAGAGATAAATCATTATCGCTTGAAGCTCATGAGTAGAACTAGTTATAAATGGTACTTTTATCTCTTAAATATTTCTGCCTCTGTGTTAAAGTGGTATTCAAGTTCAATTGTTTATATATTAATGCGTGAATCCCTGAGTTATCATTTGGCACTTTTGTACGAAGATAGCTACTTATTTATGCTTAATGTATGGATAGCTTATTATGCAATATGTTTTTCACAACTGTTTCGTCTAACTTCTTATACGAAGTGGTTTATCTATATTGAATTATTTTCTCATAAAATTCGAATGATATTTATTACCAATTGTTATCTGAAATCCTTTTAGATCGCATAACAGAAGGATTACACCTAGGGTTAGCATAGACTTAGATATTTCTGTTTATTAGAATACAATTGCATATCATTAGATTAGAGTTAGAATTAGAGCATCTCAATTAGGAACTTTTAGACCAGAAATATCAATCCTTCACACACACACATAAATTTGGAAATTGGTCCCATATCCCTCGTCGGACCCACTATACCAAACGGAAAAGGAGCTGCCAACCAAGGTCCAGACCGGGTGGGTATCCCCCTTGTTGTAGACCCGATTTTTAGGGCTTCAACAAGATGGAGCAATATTTTGATCTACATGGTGTACCACTATTACAAAAGGCATGTATTGCATCTTCATATTTAGAACCAGATCAATTTTTATGGTATAAAGGGCTTTGTTCTCATAAACAACTTGTTACGTGGTCAGTTTTCACGGAGGAAATGATATCACATTATGAGGATACAAAGAGCAACACCTCAACAATTGGAAAGAGTAAAAGGGCTTTGTGACATAGTGGAAAGTAAAATTATGGCAACAAGGAAGTCTACCCCTCACAACTATAAAGATGGAAGTGTTGTTTCTCCTAGCCTTCCACAACCTACATGGGTTACACCACAACAATTGGAAGAGAAAAGAGAAAAAGGGCTTTGTTACAATTGTGATAGCAAATGCACTAAAGGTCATAAGTGTCCTGAGAAGAAATTATTTTACATAAATTATGAAGAGGAGGAAGAAAAGCATCAAGAAACATCAAAAGAAGAGTATATACACCAGGAAACAACCCCAAAGAAAGAAGAAATGAATCCAACCATATCTTGTAGACCATTGGCAAGAATTACCACTCCTAAAACTCTCAAGATAGAAGGACATATCAAGAAGAAAAAGGTTCAAGAAATGAAACATCACATCAAGAAAGAAGAAATGAATCCAACCATATCTTGTAATGCGTTGGCTGGAATTACCACTCCCCAAATTATCAAGATAGAAGGACATATCAAGAAGAAAAATGTTCAAGAAGTGTAAGATCACATCGAGCATCAAGAAATGAATCTGAGCATATCTTGTAAAGAAATGAAAGAAATTACCACTCCTCAAACTCTCAAGATAGAAGGACATATCAAGAAGAAAAACGTTCAAGCAGTGAAGGATCACATCGAGCATCAACAACAAGTTATCCAACTTTTAAAGGATAACAGCACTTTGGCACAAAATCGAATGAAACAACAAGTAGATCAACATTGTAGTGAAAAATGTTTTGATGTAGGTGATTGGGTATTTTAATGCTACATCTCAAGCAAGCTATTTATGAGAAGGAAATGTTGGAAATACTACATGCACTTAAGAAATGGTGACCTTCCCGAATGGCAAGACACTTCAAGGTAAAAATGGATCATGAGAGTCTTAAATAATTTTTAGAACAAATATTATCTATAGAAGAACAAAAAAAATGGGTCACAAATATATTGGGTTATGAGTTTGACATCATCTGTAGAAAAGGGAAGCAAAATTTTGTTGCAGATGCACTCTCAAGAAAGGATGAGGATGTGGAAGCATTGTTTTGTGCTATTTCTATTATCCAACCAGATTGGATAAACGAAGCAAGGGATGAATGGAAGAAGGACGAAGAAGTGTGGCCACTCATTCAAAAGTTGCAGAAGATCCCAATTCAAACAATATTGCCAGAACTTAAAGAGGAAGGAAAATCATATTGGAACCTGGAGCAGTCTCAGAAACAAGAACCTGACAGCTACGAAATCGATCAATTTCAAAGTATCTCATCAAGTGGAAGAACTTACCCACTGAAGGTTCCACATGGGATGTCAAGAATATTATACAGAAGCATCAAGAACTACTCAAGTGTTGAGGACAACACTTTTTGAAGGAGAGGGGCATGTTAGGCCCCTATACTACTAGTGTAACCCCTTATTGTTATTAGTACAGCCCCCTTATTATATTGTTGTACCCACGTAGTCCCCATATTATTATTATTATGCCCCATAGAAGCCCACTATTATTATTATTGTGCCCTTACATTATTATTGTTATGTTAGCTCTGATTATATTATGACTCCTTAGACTCCTATATATAGAAAGGAGGTATTGTCATTTGTATCATCCACGGATTGTTCATTTGTGTAATGTAAAGGAGGTTGCCCCCTCGAAGAGGCTTAATTCTAAGGTGTTGAATCTTTTCTATCTTTTCTATATTTTTGTGAGTTGGTTTCATAACACTAAAATGCAAGAGTCGGGGTCATGACAAAGACCATTTCCCGGTCTTTGCAAACTATATTGCCGGAGGAGGACCGATGCCTTTAAGGCCAGAAGCTCAAGCAGGACCTAGTGTGAAGCCTACATTACGGTGCACTATTTGTCAGGTCACTGAAAATCATGCCCCAGATAACTGTAACTTGCTACAGAAGTTTTTATAGACACTGCAACAGCTGTTCTGCAACTTTTGTAGGTCGGTAGGGCATAATGAGCATACTTGCAAGAGCTATGAACCGATGATGGATAGAACTCCCACCTATAGGATTTAGGCTGAAACGCGGCCCCTTATCGAGATCACAGGGATGGCTCGGACAAGATTTCAGGGGCGCGAAAGGGGTTGAGGTGGAGGAGGACCTAGTAGAGGTTAAGGATAGTTGATTTGCTACAATTGCGGAGGACCGGGACACTATGCCCGTGATTGCACTAATCCAACGTGTCCGTCGTGAAAGTATTGCACATTGTTTGATCATGAAATGAAAGATTATCCTATGCTGATAGCTAGGATACATGAAAAAGGGGTGCTACAACCTCTGTCAAATCAGAACCTGTAGATGATGAGGTCTAAGCCACGCGAGGAAGATCCAAACGTAAATATAGTGCTCAAAAGTGGAATCGTGACAGGAGATGACAAGGGGAAATAGCCACAAGATAGTATATGGGTTTTCAAAGCCCCAACAAAGGAGGCTGAGTTCGATTTGGAGCATGCACGTGAAACCTTCATGGAAGCTAAGAAGAGCTTTGTTGAGGCCTCCACATCAAGAAGCAAGGATAAGCCTAAGCGGGAGATGGACCCCTCAATGCTCACAACTTTCCTGGAGATCTGTATGAAGTTACTGCGCGACGGTAAGGATGTGAAAGGGTTACAATAACTCTTCAATAGATGCATTGGAACTGCACCAGGTGAGTCGCGCATAGTAGGAAAGATTGGCAAGCATAAAACAAGGACAGCACGGGAGATGAGACTGTCCGCACAGATAGGAGAGTATGAAATGGATCAGGTCATTTTGGACTTGGGGTCAGATGTGAATGTCCTACCAAAGCAAACTTGGGAGAAAATGGGGAGACTTGCACTGCAATGGTCTCTAATTCAATTAAGGATGGCAAATCAGCAAAAGATCATCCCCATGGGGCAGCTGCAGGGGGTGACCATCGATATTGAGGGAGCGAGCGTGCTAGCTGATTTTGAAGTAAGAGAGATAGTGGATGATAGCAATCCCTATCCTGCACTCCTAGGAATTGACTGGGCTACTGATATGAATGGGGTAATCAATCCGAAGAAGTAAAAGATGATCTTTGAGAATAAATCATTGCTCGTAATAGTGCCCATTGATCCTTCTGAAGGATCGCACTATAGTGAACCCATCCGCGATTATGAGAGTGATGATGACCTAGAATGTTTCTATAAGATAACAATGCGAGACTAAGATTGGGTGAATCCCATCGAGGATGGATGGATTAAATGGGATCGAAAGAGTTCCTACACATCAGACTCTGATGAAGAAATAGAATGCTAGCAAAATCGGTTACATGAAGTAACTACACTGAATTGCAACATGATGACCCGGTTGCGCTATGTGTAGTCAGATGTAAGAAATTTGCCTACTTATGGTGGTCTGAATGAGGTAGATATCTTTTTGGATGCATTTGAAAGAGAGGTACCAGAAAAGAAGCGCTTCCAAGTATTGGACTAGGCACCACGTGCTACGCCCGCAAGATGGTGGGGTACGCACAAGGTAAGCTTTGATCATAGGCGCGAATGTAGGAGGATGATGAGAACATGATTTGGGAAGCCTAAGATGCAACTGACAGACAAGTATGATGGGAAAAATGATCCGCGTGCGCATCTAGCCAAATGGACCCAAGCTTATGGAGAAAAGCCCCAACCTGAGTGGGTGCACTTATTCTGTCATACCCTAGATGTTGTTCCAATGAATTGGTATATAGAAATAGAGCTCCGCCATGGGATAGGTGAATGGGATATCCTACATGAAGGATTCATGATGACATTTAGTTTTGAGGACGGGTTTGACAGTATTGATGAAGCACTACAAGAGGTGAAAGAAGCAATCTTTAGGATACTGTAGGATCCTTTAGACTTGATTCAGCCTAAATGGGCTACTCATATGAGTCGTGCGCTAGAATGTTATAATGTAACTTCCAACGAAGAGGATGAGGATCCGCGAAAGATTAATATTCCAGAAACAGAAGGTCACCGTGAGGTTCAAGGACCACAGATTGAGAACCCTGATATAACCGCACCATTGAAAATGAAACAAGTGAACATTGGTACAGAGGCAGAACCCAATTTCGCGAAGATTGGAGACTATTGGGATGACGCGATGGTGGATAAGGTAATTGAATTGCTCCATGAATACCAATACTTATTCCCTACCAATTTTACAGATCTAAAAGGAATAATTGGGGACCTAGGAATTATGAAGAGCACGTTAAAGCTCGACGCAAATCTAGTTAAGCAAAGGCCTTATCGTCTCAATCTGAAATATAAGGAGAAGGTCTACTTAGAGCTAGACAAGATGCTAGTGGCAAGCATCATTGAGCCTGTGGAAGAATCTGATTGGGTAAGCCCAATGGTAGTGCAAGAGAAGAAGTAGAAGGATGAGATAAGGATATGTGTGGATCTTAGAAAACTGAATGACACTTGTGTGCATGATCCTTTCCCAACTCCATTCACTAATGAAGTGTGTTGGACAATGTAGGTGGCTAGGAAGCATATTCCTTCACTGGTGGGCTCTCTGGGTACCACAAAATCAAAATCGCATCAGAGGATAGGAGCAATACAACCTTTACAACTGAGTGGGGTTGTTTTTAGTACATTGTAATGCCGCTTGGATTGAAGAATGTGCCTGCGATCTTCTTGCGTGTGGTTGTTGCAGAATTCAAGGAATTTATTCACAAGTTCCTAGAGATATATTTGGATGACTGGACTGTATTTGGATTGGTTAAGTGCCATGTAGCAAGCTTGCGCCTGATGCTGGATACTTGTCAAAGATACTAGATCACGCTCAATCTCAAGAAGTGTTTGTTTTGTGTTCCTTTTGGAAACCTGTTGGGGCATGTGGTTTGCATATAGGGACTGATGGTAGACCCCACGAAGATCATGATGATACTGAACTTGGAAGCACTGAAGAGTGTGAAATAGTTGCGCACTACTCTGGGACATATGGGATATTACAGAAAGTTTATCAAAGGCTACACCCAAATCACTGTGCCTATGGAGAAATTGTTGAAGAAGGACATCACGTTCTACTGGAACAATGACTGTAAGAAGATCTTGGATAAATTGAAAGAAAATATCATTACCGTATCAATTCTAGTCTTCCCGGATTGGAAGAAAGAGTTTCATGTACATGTCGATGCGTCATGTATAGTGCTGGGAGTAGTAATAACATAGGCTGGCGAAGAAGGATTGGACCATCCTATCATGTTCACAAGCCATAGATTATCCAAAGCAAAGAAGAACTATTCCACCACTGAGCACGAGGGGCTAGCTATGGTGTATGTGCTCCAGAAGTATAGGAACTACTTGCTGGGAGGCCATTTTAAGATGTATATGGATCACTTCGCGCTGAAATACCTGGTCAATAAACCTGTGTTGGCGGGGAGAATTTGTAGATGGCTCTTAATGTTCCATGAGTATGATTTTGAAGTTGTTGTGAAGCCTAGATGATTGAACGCAGGACCAGACCATCTATTACGCATCGAAACAGGGGAGGAACCTACTAACATGGAAGAAGGATTGCCTTACATGCAGCTATTTGCAGTGCGTGTCGTGGATGGTCATTTTGAGGATATAATACACTTCCTAACAACATGAACTACACTGGAAGGATACACTGTCCAGAAAAAGAAGGAATTAGTGGTGTGCACAAAACATTTCTCTGTCATTGCTAGGCATCTGTATAAAATGGGGACTAATGAGATACTGCGACGATATGTACCTAAGTTCAAAAGAAGCAACATTCTCACGGATGCTCATGGGGCGCTGCGGGAGGACATTATGTAGGGAGAGCAACTGCATAGAAGATTCTACGCGCAGGATTGTGGTGGCCAACCCTTCATCAAGACTCAAAAGCATATTGCAAGGCGTGTGATGTATGTCAAAGAATGGGTAGGCCATAGTGGTGGGATGAAATTCCTTTGAATCCACAAATGATGTTGCAACCCTTCGAGAAGTGGGTGATAGATCCTGTAGGACCCATTTAGCCACAAGGGAAGACAGGAGCAAGGTACATTATCACTGCGACGGAGTATTTGACTCATTGGACAGAAGCGCAACTGATGAAGGATTGCACGAGCGTGACTACTGTGAAGTTCCTATTTTAGCATGTACCGATGTGATTTGGATGTCTGAAGATCTTGATGAGTGATCGTGGTATGCACTTCCTGAATGAGACGAGGAATTTCAGGGATACCACTAGAAGAGCACTCCTTATCACCCACAGGCTAAGGAGACAGTGGAGGTGTTCAAAAAATTGCTCAAAAATGCGCTAACCAATGTTTGCAATTCTCAGCGAAGTGATTGGGACCTACGCATACCTTCCGTATTGTGGGCTTATTGAAAAACATGCAAGAAGTTAACTAGACAAACCCCTTTTAGGCTTGTCTATGGTGTGAAAGTGGTAATGCCTATGGAATACATCGTGCCTAGTCTACGCATAGCAGTGCTCGCAGGTATGATGGGTTGCGGAGCCCTGGAGGAGAGGCTCGCACAGTTGGATGAGCTCGAAGAAGAAATATTTTTGGCAGGGTTTCACCAGTAGGTCCAAAAGCACTGTGAAAAGGCATGGCATGATCAACACATCAAGATGTGAACGTTTAAGGTAAATTACCTAGTTTTGTTATATGATAGTAAGTTTGATAAATTTCCAAGGAAATTCTAGATGCACTAGTTAGGGCCTTATGTTATTAAGGAGATTACCAATAGAGGAGCAGTACAGCTGGTCAAATTAAATGGAGAACCCTTCCCAGGAAAGGTGAATGGCAGTCACTTGAAGCCACACACCAGCGGTCTGACCATGTGACTAAATGAAAGTAGCACAGTCTTAGTGCTCCAGGCAGCTGAAAGGAGGTGCGGCACTATAAATTACACTTCCCAGGTTGGGGAACTGCGCAATTAGGAGATGGTACGAAGAAAGGATGTGTCACTGGATCCGCGGCGGTGTGGAAGGAGTTGCGCTACCCAGGGAGAAATCACGCAGGTTGGCCGAAAAGTGACCTTTAAAGTCACTGTTCATGAAAATATGGCAAAAATGAGGCCAAATGGACCGGGAGGCTGGCATTTAAGACGAAATTTATCGCTTATATCCTTGAAATTATGTCACCAATCTGGCATTAATGGATCAATTTTGGGGTGAACGGTCGGATTTGAATTCAAAATGCCCTATAAATTACAAGTAGTTGTCCAGCGAAAAACACTTGGAATTTTGAGTACTCAGCTGTGGAGCTCTCAAGCACCTATGAATCATGAGAAATACGAGCTTCAGATAGTTTCTAGGGTATTTGCAACCTTGTTGGCGGACACACAGGGATTCTTGCGGAAGATCGTGTCAGCGCCCCCAGAATTTATCAATACACAACAAGTAGAGGAGTCAGCATAGGAAATGGAGAGAGAGGCCAAAGTAGTTGCACGTAAGTGGCCGAAGTATTGGTGGAGGTCCCTAAATCCCTGAGAACGCCAAGACCGAAGCCAACCCCAACCAAGGAGACCGTGAAGGACAAGAAGGTCAAGCAGGCTACCATACCGGTGCATGCATCGCCAAGACAAAACCCACGAAAGACCATTTCCTAGGAGAAAGGCAAAGCTATAAAACTAGAAGCATAGGAGGAGGATATCGAAGACATTCCAATGGATGATGAGGATGTGGTAGTGGAAATAGAGGAGGTTGAAGCCCAGGGTGTGGACCCTATTACATGGTTACCAAAGTATGTCCCTTCGCGCAAGCCTAATTCCAAGGTCCCAAAGGAATTGATGAAAGCAAGACTCCCCTGCAAACCCCTTTGCTACCAGATGAAATTTCTTTTGACGGTCTGTGTTTGGCATGAGTGCTAATATTGAACCTCAGAGACTGGGACTTAGCGGACCACGAGAAGTTCCTACACCTGGCAACTGAATAGCTGGTGCACCGCATCATAGACATGAATATGGGGATGACAACGTTGGAGTCGTGGAGGTGGCTCAAGGGGGTAGAGAAGGCAGGATTTCTAAACCTACTTTGGGTGTCACACTATAACCGCACCCCCGTGACAGTTTTGGTCATCAAGCGGCTGTTGTGCTTGGTGCATGATGGCTGTCTGTGGCTAGAGAAGCCGATACCCATCACTAATATGTTGATTCACATAATAACATGCATGTCATATATAGGCGAAAATCAGCTATGATCTTTGGTGAAAAGGGTGGCGAGCAGGTGCTCGCAAAATCAATGAAAGATAAGTTCAAACTGGTAAAGAAACCATGCGGGTACGCTATCTCCAACATCTGTGACCCCGCTGTGAAGGTGGCAACGCAAATCCTTGTAGGGAAGGTGATGTAGAAGTGTCACGTCAATGAGGTGTCGGTGCCTGTCATTGTGCTCGTAGAGTAGTGTGCAGAAGGAGTCCAGTTTAACTAGTCGAAATACCTTCGCGGAGAGTTCCTGGAAAACTGTTGCAAGCGCAAGAGAAAAGCAATACCTTCCACTACACGTGGCTCTTCCTGTCGATCACGCTAGTAGCATGAGATCTACTAGAGGAGAGCCAATTCCCCTTGGTCACACCTGACCTTCCTGAAGTAATGAAGTGCGCTTCGCTGTGGGCGACCAAGGACGTGGAGCAAGTTTGGGACAGCAAGATCTTATGGATCTTGATGGAAATGAATATCAAGATGGTCATCAATCGCAAGCCGCAATTCTCGCCCATGATATATACTAACCTGTAGATCTATGCCGAGTTTAAAGCTGATTTCCATCAGATATCAATCAAGGCACAAAAGGACCCTGTGCAGAAGTGGTATAATTTGTTGTACCTAGCCACAAATGATGCCATTGATGTAGTGCTTGATAAATGGTCGGCGAAGTGGCGCGCTACCATAGACTTGGTAGTGGGTGGAATCAAGTTCACTGCACAGAAGAAGAAGGAAGAGGCCAAGCTAAAGATGGCACAGCTAGTCGAAAAGAGGAAAAAGGAGGCCACTAAGAAGGCCTAGGCAGAACAGGCAGGAAAAGAGGTAGGAAAATAGACAGGTGGCACAGAGCGAGGCTCTGACAAAGGAACGCGGTTGCCTTCACCTAAGACCGAAGAGGAGGACACAGAGTAGCACGCGTGGACCCTTAGGAGACGTCCACCTACATTAAGCACCCATGAGAGCTGGAGAAGGGAGGGTCCAGAAAGAAATCTAAAGCGACCAAGACCTCGCTGGACCCTATCACATTGATAGAGGGAAACTTATATGACATTGGTGACACATTCATAGATGTCACCACAGAGGCCCTGCAACAATTTGAAAAGCAGCAGCAGATCATCCTAGGGGCCATCCAGACCAGGCTGCAGGAGTTGCAGACCCACGCGTCGCAAGCTGTTATGTTGTCTACCAGCTTGGCTATCAGCGCGTCAAATGCTATTGATATGTTGTGCACGAACGCTTCCAGTGCAATAGTGCTACAAGATGGAGCACTGACCACAGAAAATGAGGCTGACAAACCCACTCTCAGTGCCTTGATGGGAGTTGGACTGAACCTAGCAGCAATTTTGCATGAAGCACTCCACCTCTTACAAGATGGAGCAATTACAGAGCTGAGGGCCCATGAGCACCATGCCCTCTAGGTGGTCAATTAACAGACGATAAAAAATGAACAGATGGCCCTACAGAGAAATGTTGCCATTTTTTGCTAAGGCCAAGGCAACCAGCCAGAGCAAGAAGATCATACAGGTCATGGAGGAGGCATGCACAATGGTCCCAGAGTTGGCCATTTTGGAGGAGGAGCCAGTCGAGGTCCGCATCTGCAAATTGGCCACAGGGGTGCACAACATTCGGACAGAGATGGTTCAGGTTCAGTTGGAGTTGAACCTATATATTACAGAGCTCTAGTTGAAGGCCCAGCCTTCAACACCACCAAAGGTAAAGGAATAGTGGGTGGTCGCTGTCACTGAAGCAGTCACCGTGGTGGAGAGTGCAGTAGCAGACTCCACATAGTTGTTTGAGCAATCGTTTGAGGTCCTAACTAGCTTGCAGGAGGACCAAGACATCCAGAGGCTAGAGATGGAAGCGCATGAACTCTAACAGCACTATGATGAATTTAAGGGCACAGCGTGAACCATCATGCTGACACAGAGGTTAGCAAAACTTGAGGAAGCCAAGCAACTGAAGGAACAAGTGGATGTAGCATTTCTCAAGGAAGCAACGCTGAAGGCGCGACTAAAACCCTAACTGGAGGAAGCTTATGCAGTCATAGGAAACATTGAAGGCAAGCTTGCAACACTGCAAGCGACAAAACAATAGATTCAAGCTGATAGTGCATAAGCAATAACTGAGAAGACAGTTGAAGATGCGAAGCAGGAAGTAGCTCAGTGCATGGCTGAAGTTGCAGTATCCGAGTCGAGCTGGACGGGTGTGGTGAAGTAAAATTATAAGTGTGGACACGAACGAATTCCTATAGCCCGATAATGGGTCTAGCCACAACAAATACATTCTATGGAAGATTTCCTTATGTTAGAATCAATCAAGAGGGCCTACCTCTTAGTCACTTATCCTTCTTGATGATGTCCTCGCTTGCTCGCTCCAGCAATATTTTTCTTCCTTCTTCAAGCTCCTGAAACAAGTAAAAAACAACAACACACAAACATAATAATAGATAAATTTCAATTCAACCTACTTAATAAGTCAAGAAACATTAAGTAATGAATATTTAATGTTACAAAACATGTAGGAAATCAATCGATAGTTGCATATATTAATATCAAAGAGAGATTACAACCATTTGTCTTGACGTCGTAGTCTACCTCTGACAAGACTAGGTTCCCACACACTTCTGCTAGCATCCACTATGGCCTCAATCAACAATAGTTTTAAGGATCTTCCCTTTATAATTCACTCCAAACCAAACACACTTCTCCCTCACACAACTAGATGGCTACAACTAGTAATATCTTGCTTGTCTAATCTAAATAGTATACTCACACTCAGCCAACACTCTAACTAGCTTGTGCTTGGAAAGAAGGGAGGTTTATATAGGAAATATGGATGGGAGATGGATCCTCTTCTCATGGGATAAGGACTTATCCCTTGATGCAGTTCCATAATTATAGGGGAAAGGATCCTAAACTATCATCGTCGACCCCATCCGGCCAAACCATTTACCAGACTTCCGTTATGAAGCTTCTAGAGCTGGAAGCTTTGGATCTAACTTAAAAAAATCTCCATAACAGGACCAACAGGATTGGAACACAACTCATTAGCACTAATTGGCACGAGGAATAGTGATAATCTCTACACATCGGCGTAGGGGAGACAAAGGCCATTAACGTTGATCTTGTAAACTAGGCAAAAAAGAAGTTTCAGGGGAAATGGTGCGAAAGGGAAATGATCTTCTCATGAAGAGGGACATAATGGGAGTTTCTTCATGAAGGAAAAGCATGCGGGGTTCACTATAGAGGTCCTCCAGGATTAAGGAATGGGGAGTATAGGGATAGTGACAAAATGTTGTGTAGCAAATGTCCCCTAAAGCGTGAAGGTCGAGCTGGAGTGAGGGATGAAATGCTTTATAAATCAGTGTGGGGAACTGGTCTACCATCAGAAAACCTACAAGAAAGTATGAATACATATACATAAAATGAGATCTCCGTCAAATTATACATGAATCATGGCATGGATGCAGCCATCCAAAGAATGATCATGTAAATGGATCTAGGTATGGGTGCAACCATCCGTCAAAGAGGATCATAACGAAACCAAGGTATGGTTGCAGCCATCTAATAATGAGAAGGATCACATATGATAACTCATGGTCTGGTCATAGCCAGCCATCTAATAGGGACATGCATATCATCATAACCATGTCACATCACTTCGCAACTTGGACTTTTGTGATCTGAGTCCAAGGTCTTGCGCTCCAACACGACCCGATAAAAGTACAGATTCTAGCATGCAAATAGATGTGTTGACGTCGAACATGCTAGAAAGTTGCTTGATTACTAGTCAATGATGTAAACTGTTAACAAGTGCGAGAGAAATAACCCATAATGACAATGGCCCTCAAGGTACTATCAACACAATTCACAGAATGTGGATACGGGAATTGAAGTCGAACAGCCATGAAATCACTCGATCAAAAGCCAATGATGTGAACTTGTTGTCGAGTGCGAAGAACTTTCCATTGAGGCATGCAAGCTCTAAGGTGCTGGAAGGGAGTCTCTCGGTCAACCTTCCAGATGATGAGTTGAAGTCAACAGAATGAGACCATGTCAAAGGAGGGCCATAATGAATCCCACATCATCGATGCGAGACAAGAGGATGAAAATTTATTTTGGATGATACAAAGAATCATAGGTAAGTGTAACTGCAAAAGGACAACTCTTGAACATATCGGCAACACAACTAGAAGTTTGGCAGCTTTTGGATCCATAGGATCGGTGGTCATGATGACGTGGTAGAGATCAAATGGAAGGAAAAAATGAACGGACCAAACTCAAGAAGGTCAATGATACAAAGGAGGATATCCCAACCTGACACGAAGCAAAGAGTGTCATGTTCAAGAGTGAGCTGCCGACACGACTCAATAGATTTCCAAATTTTTCCCCACCATTTATGGCGAGTACCCCAATTATTTTTTAATTGCAAGCTTGAAGGGGATAGCATATGCTTGCACTATAAGTTCATCCTTCGAAGGAATCCAACCTAGTAAGTTTAACGAGCCTTAGGAAGGAGAAGCTCGTGTTCGTCATGATGACAAATCCGATGTCGTTTAATAGTTTAACGAGTCCGACAAAGATGTAACTCAGTATCTTTTTCATGTTTAGAGAGTTCGAAAAAGACACATAAAAGAAAACTGCACATGGTCCCTTTTTGTACATTTGTGTCTCTCAAGCTCGAAAAGGTAGAAAACAATACCTAAGAGAACCGCTTGACCATTTCAGTCAAGGAGTACCTTTTTTCGTAAATAGTACCTCCCATCCTGAAAAAGGGGTAAACTTATACTGGGCACATGGAATTTCACATCCATTAACGAGTTTGAAATGACAATGGCTCAGCCATCTTTTCATTTTTAAAGGGTCGAAAAAGAGCTGAAAGCAACCCCCATTTTTATTCTCTTTAACGAGTCAAAAAGGGAAAAATACACGACGATCTTTTCATATGAGTTTAACGAGTTGAGAAAAGAGCTAAAATATGACTCATCGCCATCATTGAACATCCATCACTTGTCGCTACACAAGTAAGTCAAAGTGTATTATCGAGTCCTTGAGGAAAAATAGATCAAAAATATTTACAAAACCTTATATTTTCATGAAAAATGAATAAAAAGGGAAAAAGTAAATATATTTTTACCATTTACCATTTTACCTTTGCAGTGAAGTAGCCACTTTTGCCCTAGTTTTTCTGGAGTAGATTACGGGAGATCTAGGAGGTCAATCAACGAGCCGTCAGTTCTAGGTAATAGTTGAAGCCCTAAGATCCTTTTTCATGCCATTCGTTTCTATTTTTATCCATTTTTAGGATTTTTTAGGGAGGTTTTTGAGAAAAAAATTCTCGTATGGGGATTTACGCAGTGCATTATATTAGATATCATTTTTTGGGATTCAACTGCGTTAAGTAAGTCATTCAAACGTATGACCATTTCCATGAGAGGTAGTCGTAACTGACTAATTTCTCATGATTTTTGAATAGTTCACTTAGCACTCATTGCATCGGGTGATGCTCACAGGGGTGAAGAAGTGGGATTGAAACTAGTGAAATGTGGAGAACGAATCACATAGCATCAATCATCACTTCCGGGGCTTGCACCCGGTAACCAGGACTTCCCAGGAGGTCACCCATCCCAGAACTCCTCTGGCTCAAGCGCGCTTAACTGTGGAGTTTTTCCCACAATCAAGGCCACTTAGCTTGCTACCCCATTTGCAAAACCTTAGTAAGTATTGTGCCTCATGAACCATTCAAGTAGAGATCCCTTGACTCTTTTTGAATTTAAGTATGGGGGATTACACAGTGCATTATATTAGATATCATTTTGGGATTCAACTGCGTTAAGTAAGTCATTTTCACGTATGACCATTTCCATGAGAGGTAGTCGTAACTGACTAATTTCTCATGATTTTTGAATAGTTCACTTAGCACTCATTGCATCGGGTGTTAAGTATGGGGGATTACGCAGTGCATTATATTAGATATCATTTTGGGATTCAACTGCGTTAAGTAAGTCATTTTCACGTATGACCATTTCCATGAGAGGTAGTCGTAACTAACTAATTTCTCATGATTTTTGAATAGTTCACTTAGCACTCGTTGCATCGGGTGATGCTCACAGGGGTGAAGAAGTGGGATTGAAACTAGTGAAATGTGGAGAACGAATCACATAGCATCAATCTTCACTTCCGGGGCTTGCACCCGGTAACCAGGACTTCCCAGGAGGTCACCCATCCCAGAACTCCTCTGGCTCAAGCGCGCTTAACTGTGGAGTTTTTCCACAATCAAGCCCACTTAGCTTGCT
>APFE031438024.1:187563-198163 GCA_000404065.3 Pinus taeda
AAATAATTATTTCAAACGTTGATGCAATTCTAGTTTTTTAAGAGATGTGAATCATATTGATGCAACAAGCTAGAATTTCACACTTTCTCATGATACAACGAAACAAACTTTTCACATACAATCCTTCAATGAAAAAGTTTCTGAGACTATGAGCTCTTCAAGCAGATGAAAACATAAAAAGAGAAGTTCATTCAGATCAATGAAACACCGACTTTGTCAAGCACAAGACTGATAGTGTAATCTATGCCGGAAAAAGATGTTCAGCTTAGTAAACGAAAATTTTCAAAAAACTTGTGCAAAAGAGGTCAAAATCGTAGAGAGGACCAAAAACAAATGCAAGGAGTAGACACACCTACAACCAGACTCGATGAGTCCACAAGCTACTGAATGGACGACTAACTAGATGTCCTAGTGTCGCTGGCCACCCAATGGCTCGATCAATCAAAGAAAAAGATGACAAGCCTACAATCAAGCAAAAACCAAATGAAAAGTAGCTTTCTAATCAGGGAGAAAACAGTCAAAAGGCTCATAGGGTGAAAAACAGAAGAGCAGAACACACTGGCTAAGATTGGGGTCTAGCCCTAATCTTCACTTACAGGGATCGGCGTGACTGTTCCTATGCAATTCATGTTGATCGACACGACTGTCAGCTGATTCAATGTGCTATCCAAGGGAACTAAGGAAAACTTTAAAAAAAAAAAAATCAAAACAGGGACCAGATCTACTACTATGGGTTTTAGACTTAGGCCAGTAAATAGGAGAAAAGCAACATAACAAAAGGGAAAATGTGAAACTAGCAAAGTTCTCACGAAATCATGAAATCCAAAACAAACAAAAGGATGGGATCTCCCCAGTGGAGTTGCCAATTTATGGTGAGGTAAAATTATAAGTGCGTACACGAACGAATTCCTCTACCCCGATAATGGGTCTAGCCACAACAGATACATTCTATGGAATATTTACTTAGGTTAAAAGCAATCAAGAGGGCTTACCTCTTGGTCTCTAATCCTACTTGATGATGTTCTTGCTTGCTCGCTCCAAAAATATTTCACTTCCTTCTTCAAGCTCCCAAAAAAAGTAAACAACAACAGCACACAACCATAATAATAGACAAATTGCAATTCAATCTAATTAACAAGTCAAGAAACATTAAGCCATGAATATGTAATATTACAAAACATGTATGAAATCAATCGATAGTTGCATATATTAATATCAAAGAGAGATTACAACCATTCGTCTTGACGTTGCAGTCTTCCTCTGACAAGACCAGGTTCCAACACACTTCTGTTAGCATTCCACGATGGCCTCAATCAATAATATTTTTAAGGCTCTTCCCTTTAGGATTCACTCCAAACCAAACACACTTCTCCCTCACACAACTAGATGGCTACAACTAGTAATAGCTTGCTTTTCTAATTGAAATAGTAAACTCACACTCAGCCAACACTCTAACTAGCTTGTGCTTGGGAAGAAGGGAGGTTTATATAGGAAATATGGATGGGAGATGGATCCTCCTCTCATGGGATAAGCACTTATCCCTTGAGGTAGTTCCATCATTATAGGGGAAAGGAGTCCAAACTGTCATCCTCGACCCCTTCCGGCCAAACCATTTACCAGACTTCCTGTACGGAGCTTCTAGAGCTGGAATCTTCGACTTTAACTTTAAAAACTTTTCATAACATGACTGGAATGACTGGAACACAGCTCAGTTGCGCCGATCGGCGTAAGGAATAGTGCTAATTTCTTCACATCGGCGCGGGGGAGATAAATTCCATTAGCGTTGGTCTTGTAAACTAAGCAAAATAGAAGTTTCAAGGGAAATGGTGCAAAATGGAAATGATCTGCTCATGAAGAGGGACATAATGGGAGTTTCTTCATGAAGGCAAAGCATGTGGGGTTCAATGTTGAGGTCCTCCAGGATCAAGGAACGGGGAGTAAAAAGACAGTGAAAAAATGTTGTGCAACAATGGGCTTTGTGCAAAGATCTCTATGCCTACCAAGTGACTCGAGGGCGAGTCACAATGTTTGTGTTGGGGACCAGTTGGAAGCGGGATCCCCCAAGGGCAGTTTTGGGGCTAAAAGCCCATATTAAGTCAATTTTTGTAATATAATTGTAAAGACTCCACATTTTGTGGTCATAGAGCGCAAAGGTGTATGTGTCAAAAAGGGTAGTCAGCCCTTAGTTTTGTAAAGTAAAGTCAGTTGTAAGATATCTACCCATGATCTGCAGACCATGGGATTGTACAAAAAGAGATAAGCTCTAAGTAGTTTAGGCAGGAATAGAATGGAAAATCATGTAATAGAGTGATAGCTCTAAAGAAGAAGTCTAAATGTTAGGTCGTAGCATAGGTAGAGGCTTTGCAGCTAAGTGCGCAGAGGCTTAGCGTAGAAGTCCACAGCTGAGTGCGCGGACCCCTGCAGTTGTGTGCGCAGGGTGGATAGAGTCTATAAACACTTGGAGGATATTAATAAAATGAGTTATTCTGCAATTTCTGTGTCTTTTTTCTGTTGATGCGTTTGGATATTTTATGTATGAATTTCCTTTATTATGCTTGTATGATGCATGAATGAATGCAATTATATTGAATAATTGAACGCAAAAACGAATATTTGCGTATGCGGTGTTAACTTCGAGTATTTGACAAGATAAGAAAATCACTTAGGATAATTGGGGAATCTGCACGGCACGCTGCCATAGCAACGTGAAAGTACCTGAGCCATAGGTTAGGGCTGTGCGAAGGTCGATTTTATACTTTCGCGAAGGTATTGAAGGTTGGAATAGAGGGTTTGTCTTGCAAGCCCTAAAGTGAAGCCACCTGCGTGAAGGCAGGGATAAAGGGAATCAAACGACGTCACAACCATCTCAGGGTGCGGAAACCTGGTTCTAGCATCCCCCCATACTACTTTGGGTGAGACTTCGGTCTGCACTTTGCAGGCTGATGCCGAAAGGGGCAGTAGTGTAGGGATTTTTTTAGCTAATTAACATTGAACCTGGGTCAGGCCCCCTCAATCCAACATAGTGTCTAGATAGAAATGCGCATTTCTGGAGAGGAAGATAGAGCCTTCCTTCCCCAAATTGCGCAATGTTGTCTGGGTGAGGCAGAGTCTGGGCCAAGGCTGCCCTGACCTACCAATGAGCAACTAAAAGTGAAGGTATGGTGACACTAAGTAAAAGCAGAAGTGATTCATCATGCATGCAAACATCGAATGAAATATTTAGTGAACAGATCAACATACATGTGGGTGAAGCGAGTTGTCGAATTGGTGATCGTTCGTGCAAAAATAGTTTCATGCATGCGACAATAGTGAGATAGCAACAAAAACTAAAATGGTGATAGTACAAGCTAGTATGCATGTAAACAACAGTAAGCATTCAAAGAAATCAAGCAAACAACACTCACACAAGCAAAAACACAAAAAGTGGCAGAAATGTTGAAAAAGACAAGTTGAGACCACTTACCCATGAATAGTTGAGCCAAATGTGTCAAAGAGTCCTGGATGTGATGTGGGATGTAAGAGCTCCAAAATAGATGTGAAAGAATGCGTCAAATAAATAATTTTGGGCTCATGACACGCATGCCACAAATCTAGGAAAAACCAACACTTGGAGGAAAGTTTCTAAATGAATGTTGCATGTAACCTCCACTTGCTAAAAATATCTTACTAAATGATGGGATGCTTTTTCATGCTGCCTTTTTATAATCTGGGAAAAACCAAGTCATGCATGCAAGTCAAGTTTCCTTGGTCCTGGGTGTAACTGGTCAGCTCAACTGCTCATGCATGAGGTTGCTCAACTACTGCGAGAAAATGTGTATTTCTGTCTAGGAGTTGGGCTGGCTGCCCAAGATATTTGCCCAATTTCTAGGCAGAGAAACTGACTGTTTCCTAGGATTGCGCAATTCCTGGGCTAAGCAGGCATGCTGGGGAAAATTGCGCAATTTTCACTGTGAGGGTTGACTGGTAGAATTGCACAATTCTTGAGCCTAGCAGGCTGTCAAACATGATTGTGCAATTTCTGGAGGGAAGGCTAGTTTCCCTCCAGAATTGCACAATTTCTTGAGGGAGCTGCTCAACCTGTATTTGGACCAAGTTCGGGTGATCATCTTGTGAGGGGAATGCATCAAGCCTTGATCGACAGGTTGTCTTTGTACAAGAAAAACATTGAAGCTTCTGTACTTGACGAAGCAAGACAAGGTGCTATGAAAAGTTGATAAGGAGGCTCCAAAATAAAGCTAAGGAAAAATTTTGGAGGGTGGTTGTAGCCGCTACAACACTTGGTGACATGCTGGTAGAACTCCAACTCTCTAAATGGACCTTGTTCATGAAAATCAAGTCTAGCACCTCCGAAGTATTGTTCAGTTCTCAGTTCATCTTGGTTTCACACTAGCTTGATTGTAAGATGTAGCATCTGCCAAGCTCTTGGTTGATTGACACACATTCCAAGCCAAGGCAACATAGTTGTTTTGATTGGGGTTGAGGGGCATATTGGTGCACAAGCATTATAGTCACCACAGTCTTAGTTTCATCGTTGGTGTTGCTCTGGTGCCAATAGGCCTAGAAAGTACCCTGGAGGAGTCACATAGGAACACAAGCATGGCTCCACTGCCACCGAGCCTGGTCAGTGCCCCAGCGGAGTTACTTGCATCGCCTCTCTGCACAAGAAGCCTTTATCTTCTTTCACCTTATTCATTTTCACTTTTTCATATTTTCAACTGTGCATAACACTTATTCATTTCAGAGGTGGAAGAGGATCCCAACTTATTGAGAGAAGAAGAGGTTGTTCCAGTAGAGAAGTATTTTATTATATCTCTGACGTGCCTGTTAAAGTTTTCCCCCTCACCTTACTCTACTTGACTGAGATGACAAGGGTTAACCCAAAAACAACTGACTAGAGTAGGTGACACTAGTTAGCACACAAGCATTGTGTTTTCACCAAGCTTCATTTCGAATAGTACGTATTTTCCTTCGACGTATCATGGACTAAAAGTAACAAGTTCTTCATACAGAGGCAGGATGATAGATAACCAAGTGGTGATAACTGTAAAGGGCCTCTTGTATTTTACCTAGCTTGTTTCAAGAGTCATACATGGTTTCATGTGAAAGTAACCTATGAAAAAAACAAGCAAACCAAACAAACAACAAAGCAAAGCAAGAGCAGAAGCAAAAGAAAAGCTAGTAATCAAACAAGCAAGCAAACAAATAAACAGACAAAGCAAGTAAGCAAACAAGCATGCAAGAAAACTCTAATCCTACTCCTAAACTAATGGTGCACATGCCTGATCACGTGAAGTGATACTTCCAATGCAACCACTGGCGCATTGGTTGACCAATGTTAGTGAAGGCTTGGTCTGCGATAAACCCAGTTATGTGAACCAACAAGCAAGAAAGATATAACAATAAAGACAACCACATTTCGTGTTTCAAAGTGCCCATGGAACATAAGTGACTGCAAGTGTATGAAGAGAAGTTCGTGGAAATATCATGGTGTTGTGCGACACTGCATGCAGCTTTGAAGCATAAGCACACTCTTGACTATGACATGCAAGCAAACGAAAGAAATAAAGACATCTTGTGTCATACACGTGTGCTTGCAATGTAAGATTCCTCCAATGCATTAGCGATAGGATCATGTAGTTCGAGTGGAGGAACCATGGTCTATGTGAGAGATTGATATTCAATGCATATGGATGAGTGATGAGGAGCCTCGGGTGATTGAACAGTTTACTGACCGAAAGTGAGGCTAACCCCAAGAGAGTGAGGGCCTGACATAACCATCAGCTTGGGATGAAGTGCCTCGACAGTCTTGGGTGTTTCAACTTCATCATCAGATTAATCATCATAAACTAGTGGCTTCGAAAAATCAACTATGATATAAACATGATCGTGATCAAATATTGGAGTAAATGGATCACGACAGCCACGATCAAAAAAATCAATGATTTCATCGGCTTCCTCATGATCTAATGAATCAAACAGAGAGGTAGATGAGAAGTGAACAAATTCATCCTTTGTGTTTCCAGAAAAGGCAGATGAAAGATCAAGTGGATTTTCAATGAAAGACTTATCCTCTCCATTGTCAAATGTTGCACTGACATCCAGTGTGTCCTACGAGTGATCAACAATGGGTGCATCTGTGGATGAAGATAAACATGTGAAATATTGGATGGAAGGTTCACCAAAGATGTCAAGAAAGAATGAAGGAGGCTCGAACGGAAGGGACTCATCCTTCATCGAGTGTTGATGCTCAAGCTCCCACTCATACTCTTCATGAATGATAGTGCATGTTGGTTGTGCAACACCAACTCCATCATTGGCTTGTTCCTCATTCACAACAAGTGTAGAGTCCAGAATGGAAGAACACAAGATAGTATCATCCAGAGGAACAGCCGAGTGCGAAGATGGAGGTTGTAGAATAAAAGGCATATGAAAACTCAATGGACTCACAACCAAATCTACGCAAAAATTAAGCGAAGTGATGTTAGGAGGAGGTGACAGTTGAACATGTGTGTGATCATGATCCTCAATATCACTCTGTTGTGGTGGAACTATTTGATGAGGGGATGGAGGATAGTCACTTGTGACAGTGACCATCTCCATCTGAGATTGTGCAATTCCATCACTAAAGAATGTGGAGCGAGGCTTGATTTCAAACTTCTTCTTGGGAATTTCTTAACACAATACTTGAACCAGTCCCAAAGATAGAAAAATTTCATCTGGCTCTTCGGAGCTTGAAACTGCAGGTCATGAAAGCGCTGCCAAAAATCCAGGATCGATTCATGCAGAGCCTTCCATTGTTGTAACAGTTTTTGGTCCAGATTATCTGGATCAAAATGATAGAAAGTGTCTTCAGTGAGATCACAAAATCTCTCAAGTCAGTGCACGCTGTCAATAGTAGGCTGCACAACCATCGAAGTGGAGATTCACGAAGTGTGTATGCAAGAAGCAAGCTGACCTGTTCGTCAGAACACCCATCTTCTTCATGAAGCATGGAAAGAAAGTCATGTAAGAACTCATGCCAGGCCACTTCGCCTTCACCATCATAGTGTAAGTGGACAAGACATCAAAGAACTCCCTCGTGATGGTGACATCTCCATGATTCAAAAAACAACGTGGAGGGAGAAGAGTGCAAGAATCCATGATAGATATGAAAAGGTGCAAAACAGGATGAGAGGACACAACTTGTCATGTGGCCCTCCTTATAGCGCCAGAAATGTTGACGGTGCTGGACCCACCAACATGTCAGGGTATCTCCCCGGTAAGAAGTCCCAATTATACCTCGGAACATTTGGTGTAGGAGTCCTAGCAGTGGGTCGTATGGTGTTAGGGTCCCACCCTAACCCCCTTATTTATGTAGTGGGATCGAGTCATAGTAAAGATTCAATAAAGCCCATATTAATAATTGTAAGTGGTTAACCCGCAATTAATGACGGGACCACAATTAGTTGCAAATGGGCAATGGTGTTAGATAGATGGTATTAATAAAACCCATGGTATTGATCCATGGTATTGCATGTATGAGTCATATATAAAGGTTAGAGACTCCCTGCGAGGAGCATCGTGTCTTATTTTTTCATCGAGCTCTACTCTATTGGAGGTTGCCCTCTCGAAGAGGCAAGTGAACATTGCTTTCTGAACAATAAAATACTTGTTGTTTTTACTCACTATTCTATGTTCTGGGTATGTTGCTTCGCATATTTGGTATTCTGGTATCATCTTCCAGGTTAAGAGCATAACAAGTGGTATCAGAGCACTTTCCAAGGCAGGTGGGATCTCCATTTCTTAGCAATTTTTTTTTGGCTAGAGACGTGTTCCGGCGTCTTTAAACCACGGGATCTGTCATTGAGCACATAAACCTGCAGATTTGGGGAGGCATGCACGTAGGAAATACAAGAGGTGGTCACACTTGTTGGACTCCCTTGTAACCCCTATGGGTACCCCTTCGAGTAGTAGCGCATTAGACAGAACCGCGTATGGACTGTCTTCCAAGTACCCTCTGGGCATATCAGAAGCCCCCTAGCTCCTTTGAAACCTCACCATAGATAAACCGTCGGCCGTCTTGCTGCTACAGTACACCAAGAACAGCACTCGGAGAGATTACTCGCCCATACGATAGGGTAGTCGGGTTGTACGGCTAAGGGTACGGTTGATCCTCCTTAGTTAGAGCCCTGAAACATTGGGCCGAGTACTAATGTCAGACCCTTAGGTATATTGCGATCTGTAGCACCTGACACTCCTCGATACCATAGTTCCCTTTTCTATCTTGGGATCACACATAATCTCTACCAGATTAGATCTCGCAAGGGGGTTTGCAGCAACAGCAGACGTCAATCTCGCAGTTCCAAGTTAGCAGACCAGCCAGTCCGATCTACTAGATCCAACAGATCCACAGCAACACTCTGTTTCACCAATCAGAGCTATCTGATCCGCCATTCAGATCTCTCAGATCCACCAGATCTGAGTAGTTGTGTGGGGTTCCTATACCGGGGTGTTCTTTTTGCAAGACTTTTGGCAGAATTGACATTTTGAGGATTCGGCGCACTTATTGGTGATCTAGCCCATCAGAATTAGGACAACGAGCTGAGCACGGTGGTACCATTCAATTCTTAGTGAAAACAATTCGAGCGGTCCCAAATTTCAAGAACATCAGGTTGGTGCATGGTAGCAACTAGAGCTCAAGATATGGCCAATGAGAGGATGGAAAAACTTGAACAATCCTTGCAAACCCTCCAAGTTCAGCTTGACAGACTAACTAGCATAATCCCTAAGGGAAAGGAGGAAACTTGTGAGGAGGCGTATATTGGCACTAAACACAATGAGGGTGAGTCTAGCCACTCTCTTCACCTCTGGGGCACCCACCAACAATCCCGTCCACGACATCCCAAGTTGGATATGCATAAATTTGATGGTTCGCACCCGGCCGCATGGATAGCACAAATGGAGCAGTATTTCAATCTGAATAGCATCTTAGATAATGAGACTCAGCTTATGGTGGAGAGCATGTACTTGGACAATGAAAGGTGGCAATGATGGGAATGACATCAACGTTGCAATGGAAGTTTTGTGTCTTGGACCACCTTCAAAAAATCTCTTACAGAATGCTTTGACAAGGAATCTTCTTTTTTGGGTCATCTTACTAAGCTCTGACAAACTGGCACAGTGGATGAATATGTTACATCCTTCCAAGCCTTAGCTTTCCGCACTAGGGGTCTCTCAAATTTGTTCTACACGGAATGTTTTATTAGCGGTCTTAAAGAGGCCATACAAGCCCACGTCCTACTACACCACCCTCCCACATGGACGGAGGCTTGCAAGATAGCTTGTAACATGGAATGTGTGTTAGCAGCCCAGTCCATTCGCCCAAATTTCACCGCCAAGTGTCACCCCCCACAAGCTCACAGCACGACTCAAACACTTAAGGTTCAAAAGGTGTCACCTGCAGAAATGGCTGAAAGAAGAAAGCAGGGATTATGTTACTACTGTGATGAAAAATACTCCCCAGGTCATAAATGCAAGGAGCCCAAATTTTTTCAAATTGATGCCACTGATTACAGCTCATCGGAGGAAGATCCACCACTTGAGGAACCTGAGGCGGTAGAAGACGACAACCAAAAGGACCATGTCCTTGACGAACCAGTGATTTCGCTGCATGCTTTGGCAGGGATTTCCTCACCTCAAACTCTCAAAATTAGAGGTTTTATTAAACATCGCCCAGTAGTAGTCTTGATTGATAGTGGAAGTACACATAATTTCATCCATCAAAAAGTCGCGGAAGCAGTGCATTGTTTTGTGCAAGTAGTTTCTAACTTCCAAGTCCAAATTGCGGATGGAGGCACAATGAAATGTGAAGGCCACTGTGAAAATGTCAAACTTCAAATGGGGGATTATCAGTTGAAGACCCACATGTTTGCCATACACATGGGAGGGTGTCACATTGTCCTCGATATTGAATGGCTTTGCACTCTGGATCCAATCACAATGGATTTCCAGGAGTTATATATGAGTTTTAAGTAGAACAACTCCACACATACTCTCCGTGGACTCTAGGCGGGAGCTCCCTCTATCATCAGCTCACATAGGATGGAAAAATTGCTAAAAAAGGGCCATCATGGAGTTATAGCTCAATTTAATGCCATCCAAGCAGTCGAAACCAAGTCTTTGCCGATTCATCCTGAGATGCAACAGATTTTAAATAACCATCTGCCGGTTTTTGACAAGCCTCATGAGCTTCCACCCTCGAGAGGGGAACATGATCATAGCATCACCTTGGTTCCAGGGGCCCAACCCCCAAATGTGTGCCCATACAGATATCCGTTCACCCAAAAGAATGAAATAGAAAAATAATCAAGGAACTTTTGGAAGCAGGTGTCATTCGTCCCAACATTAGTCCTTATTAATCACCGGTGGTCATGGTGCTCAAGAAAGATGGGGAATGGTGGATGTGTCCAGACTTCAGGGCTCTCAATAAGTTGACAGTCAAAGATAAATTTCCCATCCCAATGGTTGATGATTTGCTGGATGAACTCAATGGGGCTCAATTCTTCACTAAGCTGGATCTTCGCTCATGCTACCACCAAATTCGCATGAAGGAAGTCGACAT
>APFE031438024.1:203991-220425 GCA_000404065.3 Pinus taeda
TTGCAGGTTCTAGCCCACCTGCAATCAGAGAGGGCTCTCTCTTAATGATTTAGCTTTGTTGATGATGATTTTAGGCTAGCTATTGAGTTCAGTGGGTTTTGTTGGTGTATGGGTGGAGGATAAATGTAAGGAAGATAATTCAAGGCAGAGAGGCAAGGGATTGTGTGATAAGTTTCAAACCATTGGGCATGGAGTCATGGATTGAGCTTTGCTATTGCGTTTTCTTGGTCACAAGAGGATCATAGAGCCGGATAGCTACACATGAAACAATATCAATTTCTGAAAAGATGGGATGAAAGTCAAAGACAAAAGGTAGTTAAGAATCTTTCATCTACTAACAGAGAAGGGAAACAAATGTATGATTATCTAGGAGCAATTAAGAATTCCTAACTAATCATTCATATGTGAAAGAAATAGTGTAAACATGATCATTTAAGTATGCATATTCATAACTATTCCTGGTGAAAACATATAGAAATCACAGAAATTGAGCATAGGGTGCTGCCAAGAAAATCCTAAACTATTCTTCTTTTCTGTAAATTCAGATGGTGTAACACAGATGGTAAAGCAAACATGAAGAAAAAACTAAAACAGAGATAAGGAACACTTATTGAGTCATGTAGAAACACAGGAATTCCACAGCCACTCTTTGGCCAATTAGACACAGCAGACAGTTTTCAGAATCCATGCATTTCAGCAGTCTTTGATTATAGAAGTTATCACATTTACAGTGTGAGTCTGTGCTCAAGGAAAATATCAACTAACAAATACCAACCAACCAACAACCCTTCCTACATGTTTCAGGGTGGTATATATAGGCAAAATATCTAAAAGTATTTATTACAACCGACCTAAACAGGTTTGCATGAAAAAACTTTCTAACACCTAACTTATGCTGGAATTCAATGCAAGTAAGTCTTTTTTGGCTGCACCAGAGGCAGCTGGATCAAAAGTGAATTGATGTGATGTTCTCTGTGACTTGGTGCAGTGGTTCTGTAATAACTGTGCATTGAGTTCAGGTCCATTGATCTGATGTGAGTTTTAATGTGCAGTCAATTGTGCTGGTGGGCTTTGAATGGTTCCTTAACTGCTTCCTGACTTTCAAGGTTTCTTTTAATGCTTCATTTTCCTCGATCCCTGAGAAGATCTCCGCTGATACACTTTTCCGCTACACTGATACTCTTTGACATGCATTTTGGCTTCATATCTGCTCTGATACTCTTTAACATCTGAACTGGGTCTCTCTCTGTCTTCTGATGCGTTCAAAACTGCAAAATCGGGCCTTTTCTGCCTTTTTCAGTGAAAAAATGGCCAAGGAATCAAAAGATTCCCTAAAGATTCTCCAATATGGCCTATTTCCCGTAGCGATGCGCAAAAACTGCCTCAGAAATTCGATCCGGGGCTCCGAAGCTTGATTTTTGCACTTGCGTGTTTTTTCCTTTTTTGGTTGCTGACGTCAGCATGACGTCAGCGGTATGGCGGGTGATGTCAACAGTGGGGTCCTTTGGTACGGTCATGATGTCAGCATGATGACGTCAGCAGGGTGACGTGGCGGTATAGCAAGGTGATGACGTGGCGGGATAGGGTGGCAGGGTGACATGAGCCAGGCGCAGGCAGGAAGGGGTGAGGTGGAGGTGATGTGGCAGGGTGACGCGGCGCTCCTGTTACGCAAGGGGAGGGCGGTTTTGGCATGCATCGGACTGCCTTTGGTACGGAGGTGGTTTTTGTCAGAGGCGGCCCGATGCAATGGGATGCTGCCAGCTGTCCCGATGTACGTCGGTAAAACCATCAAACATCGGGTGCTAACGAACCATCACAAAAGGGCGCCCGATATGCACGAGGGCCGTCGGATCTGGGAGGGTTGATCTGACAGTAGTCGGGAGGGGAAGATGATCGAGGTTTAACACAAATGCGCGCACGTTAAACCATGAAATATTTGAGGCCACGGGTGGGTTTCAACTTTAGGTTAAGGTTTAAAATAATTTCAAGTTTTGGCTATTTATCAATCGGATATTGATAAAACCCCAGAAATGGAAAGCGGGGGAGGGTTAATATGGTTATTTATTCAACCAAAGGTTAAATAAATCCTGAGTGAATGCGGAGGGATTAACAATGGGTCCCAAGTGGACCCCATGTTTCTCAACTTTAATCTATTTGGCTGTAGTTGTCAAGGGGTAGGATATTTAGTATTTATTGGGGTTTTTATATAGTCTCTTTTAGAGTAGGGGTAGGGAAACATGGTGTAGGGAGCTATATAATAGAATTAGATGTTAATATGAGTTCTGAGGAATGACAAGGGATGTGTGCATGCTAAGTTTATAGATTAGAAACTCAAGCATAAGGAAATGAACGGATTTTGCAAAGATTAATTTTTACACAAGAAATGTGGCTTCTTTTCACTAAGTCAACTTAGCTATCAACTTGGCTTTAGTAAGAAATGGAGTGAGGTTGGACTGCTTGGGGAGATCCCAAGGTCTTTAGGGGGATGCTAGTTAAATGATTTTTTGGGGAAATGAAAGTGGAATTAGTCATGCTTCCTTGTTGTATTGCCAATCAACTGCTAAGGTGCCAACTTACACATGAGATGAGCATTTTTTGATAAGCCAAATGGTAATAGCATTTTTACTTCTGCAACCTCACCCTACCTACCCAGCTTAATAATCCTAACATTTTTTCTATACTTGAATTGGGTGCACTTGAATTAGCAAACCCTGATTGTCCTCCTTTTCTTTTGACTACCCTCCTATCTAAATCTACCCTTATCTCTCCCAAGGGCCCAGTTTAAGCAGTTGGGCTCCTTTGATTCTCTACCTATCTAAAATCTGCCAAGATTAGGCTATTTGGACGAATTATTCATTCTCTATATTCTGCAACAGAAAATTGAAACCTAGGGAGACCAAGATTAAGCTGTTTGGACCTCCCTTTGACTGAGACTTGTACAAAAGGGAATAACTCTTCAAAATTGGAATGCAGCAGATGAACTTTGACTAGCACATTTTCATGGCATCTTTCTTTGGCCTGTGTAGCAAATATGGAACATTGCAGTATGCAAAGTATGACATATTTGGCATGTAAAAATGTCAATCATGAAAGATGAGTAACCTGTTGTAGCAGGAGGCTAACACGGTAGAACATGCCGAGGCTTCTCCATGCTGAACATTCGAATGAAGGTGTCGAACGGTGAGGCATACCAATCAGCGATGTCTATCAGTGCCTCCATTGCTTCCTTCAATATGCAGGGTGGATCCTATTCGAATATCATCTTGTAGACTAGGGTGACAAAATGATCAGACAGTTGTGTGATTACTCCTCTGAAGCTGGATTCAGACAACAACTTACAATATGTGTTCACAGGAGTCTCCTTCGGTGACCATACCCACTCCAAGCCCAGAAATTCTTGTTGGGCACAGTTTACATCTAAGATGTAGGTGGACATGTAGATCTCTGCTTTCATACCTCCGGGTGACTGTCGAGCCTTCGTTACTTGTTTCTTCAGCTAATGAGCCAACATGTCGAACTAGTTACATGGTTTACCCTCTCTGGCCAGTTAGTCCAGTGCGATCACCCAACTCTGTGGGAAGGTTTCTGTGCTTTCTTGGCCACATAGTTGGCATGCAAATATGACAAAGTATTGATACACCTTCAGTAGTATCTTCGTCTTATATATATGGTTGGGTGTCATCCTAAATTTGGTCGGCTCCTTTACCCAGTTCTTCAGAATGTCTCTGGAGTTGGAATTATTGTTGGGTAAGCTGAAAGGAGTTTCCATGATAGTCATGGGCTCCAACATCTGATACATCTCATCATAATCCTATGCCCAGAAGGTGGCAAGCTTCGTTCTGCTGACACTGCTCAAGGTCATCATCTTGGGATTAGTGTGCGAAATGATCTAGTGTATCATGTCCGCACATGGGAATGTGAGGTATTTGCATGCAATCTGGTACAAGCCAGACCTATGAATGTTCACATACACCTAATGGTCTTTGAGGTGTTCTGCAAAAGTTCCTACAAATGCTTCATTGACCTCTTTCCATTTCAGCTTGATGTGCTTGTCTAGAAACAGCTTGGTATCTTCATAGATCGATAGACATGTGGACACTTGCTCAACGATTGCTCCAGTTTCACTTCCGTAAGTGTCCTCTAATCCTGCTCTCTTAGAGGCCATTGATCCTGTACTATTAATATGCATGGCAAGAAATATGTTAGTGAAAACCAAAGCAAATTCGGGGAATGATAAGAAACGATTGCACAATTTTTGTTCGGAGGCTAGGTGACTGGCTTCTTGAACTATGCAAAAGGTAGTCTAAGTAGTCTGGGAGGCAAGACTGGCTGCTGGATGTGTGCAATGTGTAATCCAGGCTGAATGTTGATTGTTGAGATTGTGCAATGTGTAATTCCAGCTAGCAATGACTGCAGGCTCATCGACTGCATTGCGTAATTTTCTGGGCCAATAGTCACTATCCATCAGAAATGCGCAAAATAGTCCTAGAGGATATTGTCTAGGCAGAAATGTGCATTTCTGGAGGGGAAGATAGAGCCTTCCTTCCCCAGATTGCATGATGTTGTCTCAGTGAGGCAGAGTTTGGGCCAAGGCTGCCTAGACACACTGACGGGAAACTGAAAGAAAATCTGAAAGTGAATGCATGGCAACACTAAGTGAAAGCAGAAGTGATTGATCATGCATGCAAACATAAAATGAAAGATTCAGTGAACAGATCAACATGCATGTGGGTGAAGCGAGTCGTCGAATCAGTGATTGTTTGTGCAAAACAGTTTCATGCATGTGATAGCAGTGAGATAGCAACGAAAACTGAAAGGGTGCTAGTACAAGCTAGTATGCATGTAAACGACAAGAAGCATTCAAAAAAATAAAGCAAACAACACTCACACAAGTGAAAACACAAAAAGCGACAGAAATGCTAAAAAAGACAAGTTGAGACCACTTACCCATGAATCGTTGAGTCGGATGCATCGAAGAGTCCTGGATGTGCTATGGGATGTTAGAGCTCCAAGATCGATGTGAAAGAATGAGCTCTAATACTTCAGCTAATACTTCTGCAACCTCCCAGGCAGCTTCCTTTACCTCCTTAAGAACCTTCAGCACAGCCACCTCAGCTGTCACTACTTCGGTGTCCATAACTTCTGCGGGTGTCAACATGACACTATTCAACAGTTCTCATGTCACCTCTAGTAATTGTTCAAATGCCGAACTCGCTATCAAAGCTTCAAATAATTCACCGTTCATGTGTGTCTGAGAGCTCAACAACTCAATTCTCAAAATGCCAAGTGTTTTTCGCTAGGAAGCCACCTATAATTTATAGGACATTTTGAATTTGAATCCTACTTTTCCACCCACATTCGGTTCGTTAATGTCGGATTGGCGGAAAATTTCCAAGGATCTTACCCATAAAGTTTGTCTTAAATGTCAGTCACCCACTCCATTTGGTCGCATTTTTATCGTCAAATCATGAACAGTGACTTTAATGGTCACTTTCCAGCTGACCTACGCGATTTATCCCTGGGTAGTGTAGCTACCTTCACGTTGTCGTGAACCCTATGACATTTCCTTGCTCTGCACAATCCTCCAATCACGCAGTTCCCAACTCGGGGAGTGTAGTTTATAGTCCTGCGCCTCGTTTCAACTGCCTAGAGCGCTAAGACTATGCCACCCTCATGTAGTCACCTGGCTGGATCACCGGTGTATGGCTTAAATCAGCTACCATTCACCTTTCCTGGGAAGGGATCTCCATTCAATTTAACCAATTGAACTGCTCCACCATCGGTAATCTCCTTAATGACATAGGGCCCTAACCAGTGAATTCTGAATTTCCCTGGAAATTTATCAAACTTGTTGTCATTTCACAAAACCATATCATTTACCTTAAAGGTGTGCAGCTTAATGTGTCGATCATGCCATGCTTTTTACACTACTTTTGGACCTGTTGGTGAAATCTAGCCAGAAATCTCTCTTCCTCAAGCTCATCTAGTTGCATGAGCCTCTTTCTAGGGCTCTGTGATCTGTCGTACCCGTGAGTACCACTATGCATAGACTAGGCACAATGTATTCCAGGGGCATCAGTGCTTCAACACCATATACAAGCCTAAAGGGTGTCTATCCAGTCAACTTTTAGACGTTGTCCGATAGGCCCATAGTATTATGGGTATGCACAGGTCCCAATCACTTCATTGAGCATTTCAAACCTTGGTCAGTGCGTTCTCCAACACCTTATTGAATGTTTCCACTATCTCATTAGTATGTGGGTGATAAGGCATGCTCTTCTGGTGATATACCTAAAATTCCTTCGCCAATGCATTGATCATCTCGTTTAGAAAGTGTGTACCACGATCGCTCATCAAAATCTTTGGACACCCAAATCGCATCATTACATACTCAAAGAGAAACTTCGCAGCAGTCGCACCTATGCAATCCTTCACAGGCTCTGCCTCGACCCATCAAGTCAAATACTCAATTGTGGTGATAATTTACCGCGCTCCTGTCTTTTTTCCTTGGGGCTGAATGGGTCCCACAAAATCTATCGCCCATTTCTCAAAGGGTTGTAACATCCACTGTGGATTCAGAGGTAGCTCATCTCTTTGTGATGGCATGTCAGTCTTTTGACACACATCACACGCCTTGCAGTAAAATTTCAAATCTTGATGGAGGGTTGGCCACCATAACCCTGTGCGTAGAATCTTCTGTGCAGTCGCCCTCCCTGCATAATAGCCTCCCACAGTGCCCCCATGAGCATCTGTGAGGATACTGCTCCTTTCAAACTCCGGTACATATTGTCGTAATATTTCATCAAACCCCATTTTGTATAGATGCTCAACAATGACAGAAAAGTCTGTCGCATGCACCACTAACTCCTTGTTCTGTTGGACAGTGTAACCTTCTGGGGTAGTTCTTGTCATTAGGAAGTGTATGATGTCTTCAAAGTGACCATTTGCAACACGCACTGCAAATAGATGTGCATCAGGTAATCCCTCCTCCAAATTAGTGGGCTTCTCCCCTGTTTCGATGCACGACAGATGGTCTGGTCCCACGTTCAGGCATCCAGGCTTCACAATAACCTCAAAATCATACTCCTGGAACAATAACAACCACCTGTATATTCTACCCCCCAACATAGGCTTATTGACCAGGTATTTCAATGCGGAATGATCCGTATACATCTTAAAATTTCCACCCAGCAAATAGTGTCTAAACTACTAGAGCACGTATACCATGGCCAACCCTTCACGCTCGGTGGTGGAATAGTTTTTCTCAGCCTTAGATAACCTCCTACTTCCAAATGCTATAGGATGGTCCAATTCTCCTCCACAATCCTCTATCAATACTACTCCCAGCGTTATACATGACGCGTCTACATGTACATGAAACTCCTTCTTCCAATCGGCAAAGACTAAAATCAGCACGGTAACCATTTTCTCGTTCAATACATCCAAGCTTTTCTTACAGTCCTCGTTCCAATAGAATGTGACATCCTTTTCGCAACAACTTTTCCAAAGGCGCGGTGATCTAGGCATAACCCTTGCTAAACGTCCTGCAATACCCAATATGTCCTAAGGTTCCACACAGTTGTTTCACACTCCTCAGCACCTCCCAGTTAAGTATCACTGTGATCTTCATGGGATCTACCATCACTCCATGTCTACAAACCACATGACCTAGCAGGGTCCCAAAAGGAACAAAAAATAGGCATTTCTTCAAATTGAGCACAATTTGGTACCTTCGACAAGTATCTAGCATCAGGCACAAACTTGCCACATGGAGTTTTACCAACCCAAACACAGTCTAGTCATCAACGCACACCTCCAGAAACTTATGAATAAATTCCTTGAACGCAGCAATGACTATGCACGAAAAAATTGCAGGCGCATTCTTTAATCCGAAAGGCATTACAGTATATTGAAAACATCCCCACTCAGTCGTGAAGGTCATCTTTCTTCTATCCTTCGACGCGATTTTGATCTGATGGTAACCAGAGAACCCATCAGTGAAGGAGTATGCTTCCTGACCACCTACATTATCCAAGACCTCATTAGTGAACGAAGTTGGGAAAGGATCATGTACACAAGCATCATTCAACTTCCTGAGATCTGCACATATCCTTATTTCATCCTTCTACTTTGTTTCCTGTACCACCATTGGGCTTACCCAATCAGAATCTTCTATGGGCTCAATGATGCCTACTGCGAGCATCTTGTCTAGCTCTAAGTGGACCTTCTCCTTATACTTTGGATTGAGATGGTAAGGTCTTTGCTTAACCAGCTTCACGTCAAGCTTTAACATGATCTCCATAATGCCCAGGTGTCCTATTATCCCTTTTAGCTCCGTAAACTTGGTAGGGAACAAATCCTAGTATTCGCGGAGCAATTCAGTGACCTTATCCATCGTCGCATCATCCCAGTAATCCCCAATATTTATGAATTTGGGCTCCGCCTCTGTACCAATATTTAAGTGTTTCGTTTTCAGTGGTGCATTTATATCGGAATTCTCAATCTACAGTCCCTCAACCTCATGGTGACCCTATGTTTTAGGGATGTTAATCATTTTTGGATCCTCATCTTCTTCTTCAGCAGTCACGTTATAACATTCTAGTGTGTGGCTCACCTGAGTAGTCCAATTGGGTTGAATCAGATCCAAAGGATCCTGCGGTATCCTAAAGATTGTTGCTTTCACTTCTTGTAGCGTTTCGTCAATACAGTCAAACCTGTCTTCAAAGTTGGACTTCATTATGAATCCTTCGTGCAGAATATCCCATTCACTTGTACCATGGTAGATCTTTGTTTCCAAGTACCAGTTCATCGAGATGACATCCAAGGTATGACAAGACAAGTGTTGGGGCTTCACTCCATAAGCTTTAGCCCATTTGGCCAAGTGTGCACACGAATCATCCTTCCCATCATATTTGCCTGTTATTCGTACCTTCGGCTTCCCAAAGCATGTTCTCATCATCCTCCTACACTCATGCCAATCATCAAAGCTACCCTTGTGCGTACCCCACCATCTTGCGGTTATAGCACACAGGGCCCAGTCCAAAGCCTGGAAGCACTACTTTTCTGGTACCTCCCTCTCAAATGTATCCAAAACCATGTCTACATTATTTAGGCCATCATAAGTGGGCAGATTTCTTACCTCTAACAATAAACAGCACAGTGACTGGGTCATCATATTACAGCTCAGCGTGGTCACTTCATGTAGTCAATTCTTCCAGCGCTCTAATTCTTCATCAAAGCCTGAGGTGCAGGAACTCTCGCGATCCCATGTAATTCGTCCATCCATTGTCAGATTCACCCAATCTTGGTCTCGCGATGTTATCTTATATATGCATTCCAAATCATCATCGATATCATAATCACGGATTGGTTTAGTATAGTGCGATCCTTCAGCGGGATCTAGGGGTACTATTACGCGGAGCGATTTCTTTTCAAATATCATCTTTCACTTCTTTAGGTTGATTACCCCATTCATATCAGTAACCCAATCAATTCCAAGGAATGCAGGGTAGGGATTGTTGTCATCCATAATTTCTATTACTTCAAAGTTAGCCAACGCTCTTGCACCTTCAATGTCTATAGTTACTCCTTTCAGCCACCCCATGGGGATGATCTTTTGTTGATTTTCGATCCTTCACTAAATCGGAGACCACTACAGCGCGGGTCTTCTCATCCGCTCCCAGGTCTGCTTTGGTAAAAAGTTTGCATCTGACCCTAGATCCAGAATAACCTAATCCATTTCATATTCTCCTATCTGCGTGGTTAGTCTCATTTCTCAACTTGTCCTTGCTTTATGCTTACCAATCTTTTGTACCACTCGCAACTCACCAAGAGTGTTTCCGACGCATCTATTTATAAGCTCTTGTAACCCCTTCACAGCCTTGCTATCGCGCAACATCTTCATGCAGGTCTCTAGAAATTTCATAAGCATAGAAGGGTCCATTTCTTGATTAGGGTTATCCTTTCTCCTTGAGGTAGAGGCCTTAGTGAAGCTCTTATTTGCTTCCATGAACATTTCCCGTGCGCCCTCTAAATCAAATTCAGCCTCCTTCGTCGGAGCTTTACAAACCCATGCACTGTCTTTGGGTTGTTTCCCCTTATCATCACCCGTTTCAATTCCACTTCGAAGCACTATATTCACATTCGGATCATCTTCGTGAGGCTCAGCCCTCATCATCTGCAAGTTTTGAGTCGACTGAGGTGGTAGCACCCCTTTGTCGTGTATGCTCGCTATCAGCATAGGACATTCTTCTGCCTCATGATCAAATTGAGTACAATATTTGCACGACGGTCACGTTGGGTTAGTGCATTCATGGGCATAGCATCCTGGTCCTTCGCAGTTGTAGAAGATTAGTTGTCCTTGACCTCTGCTAGGTCCTCCTCTGCCTCGGCCTCATCCGCACCCCTGAAATCCTATTCGCGCTATCCCAGCATTCTGGTCAAGGGTACATGTTTCTGCCTAAACCCTATTGACGGTCATTCTATCCATCATCAATTCATAACTTTTGCAGTTGCACTCATCATGCCCTACCGACTTGCAGAATTTGTAGAATAGTTGTTGCGGTGTTTGTACAAAATTTTGTAGCAAATGACAGTTATATATCACATGTTTTCCTGCTACCTAACATATAGCACACCACAACACAAGCCCCGCACTTGGTCCTACTTGGGCTTCTAGCCTCAAAGGCATTTGTCCTCCTCCTACAATATAGTTCACAAAGATCAGGTCATGGCCTTTGTCATGCTCTTGACCTTTACATTTCAAGCAGGCACCATATCTCTTCGCGCACCTCTAGTCGAACTATTTGGTCCTGCTTCAAACTTTGCATTTCGAGGCAAAGATTTTGCAACTGCACATGGATTTGTTGAACCCGTAGATTTGGATCTTTCATCGATGTTTCATGCAGTCTCATTGCAATCTCCAAGGCCTCTGCCTTGATTCATAATCTTCTATTGTGACAGCGCAACCCTTAGGTGTGGTAGGAGTGAAGCCATGAACCATTTGCGATGTTGTCCATTTGTTAAGTTCATATTAGCTTCACGGATTTTACACTTCAACCTTCTAATTCCCAAGGTGTCTCGCCTGGTTTCAACACAATTTCCTTGAACCCCACAGTCGACTATGCCTCGGATTTAGGCCTACTGAATTCTTTATTCAGCACGATCTGGATGTCTGCCACTCTAGTGTTTGGGTTATCATTAGAGTACTTGATGTACCAGGTTAGCGCGCGATTCTACAAAGCACTAACCAACGTTTCCTTCTCCATGTGATCATCTGTGACACCCTAATCTTCCCAAACAGGTTTCACGATGAACCAAAACTGGTCTGAGTCCTCAGTTCCCAAGCATTTAAATAAAGGCATCTTCAATGAATTTGTTATGTTGAACTACGGTGGAGCTGGTCGTGGAATGGGTGAAGTCACAAGTGATGATGGTGAAGTTGAAGGTGATGTGGGTGGAGGTGGCAGTCGTAGGAATCCTTGTCTTATTAACTAAATTGCACTTCGTGGAGAAGCCTGTGCTACTCCCTCTTCGTCACCCAATGGAGATGAAATCAACGGGCTATACTCAGGACCCTTTCTTCCATCGTTTTTGTAAGTCTTTCCACTTCGCGTAGCTCCAAACATCAAGGTAGCTGCATAACCCAGTTTTTGCACAATAACATCTTAATCCAGGTATTCAAAGACTTCAAGTACTTACCTTGCGGACCTTTGAAAAAGCGTCACTCCGCCTCGTTGTAACTAACTGAGGTATCGAGCACGAATTCAGTCACAAATCCTCCTATGATGCAATCGAGCCAATGATCAACAACATGAGCGATCTTATCCTAAAAGGCTTCTAGTCTCTGTACCAGCTCCGGGGTCTAGACAATAGGATCGTCAAGTCTCCACCTTCTTTGGCTATCTGCTAAGTTCATGATCCACTCGTATAGCTCAACCAAAAAGGAACAGAAAAAAGATCTCGTGGATTTTTGTATATAGGTATCTATCCGGCCACTATTCCTTTGTTAGCCACGAATTTCTGTTCTCCTGCGCCACAAATTCATGGATCTTCCTATCCATCCAGTCTCTGATCTCTTTCTTAGTTGGATTCCAGTGATACAACATCACACATCTCTTTATGCAGATTCTTGTCCCAACAATGGAACCATTTTTTGGTTGTGTGGGGCTTGACCCAGGTTCAGCGTTAGTTATCCAAACAAATCCCTACACTACTGACCCTTTCAGCATTAGTCCGCAGAGCACAGACCAAAGTCTCACCCAAAGCAGTATGGGGGGATGCTAGAACCAAGTTTCTGCACCCTCAAATGGTAGTGATGTCGGTTTATACCCTTTGTTCTGACTTTCACGCAGCTCACTAAGCTTTATGGCTCTATCAGTCTAGCCCTTTATTCCGCCCTTCAGTACCTCCATGAAGGTGTATGATTGACCTACGCACATCCTTAACCTATGGTCCAAGTACTTTCGCGCTGCTATGACAGCGTATTGTACAGTTTCCCAAGTTATCTTATGTGTTTCACTTATCTTACTAAACAATCACAGTTAGCGCCGTGTAAACTGATATTCTTACTTGCGTTCAATTAACCAACATAATCACATATATTCATGTGTCACATAAACATTATAAATGAAACCCAAAACACAATATCACCAAATGCATTAACAGGAAATAAATACACCGAATTTATAGAATACTTCTCTTTATTGATATCTTCAAATTATTATAAACTCTATATGCCCTGCACACACAACTGTAGGGGTCCGGCTACTCAGTTGTGGACTTCTACCCTAGGCCTCTGTGCACTCAGCTACAGAGCCTCTACCTATGCTAAGACCTAAAACACTTAGACTTAGCTACTCACTCCAGACTTCTTAGACTTACTTCACTACTTAGAGCTGTTGTGGCCAGCAACAACCCCCCTTTTTCATTTAAGTGTTTGTCCAAAATACTAAATGAATGGGGACCCTTAGTTTAATTTTGAGAAAAATAAAGTTTTCCTTTCTTCAAAATAAGGTTACCATCGTAAGCTTAGAGAGGTCTTTCGAATATTTTTTAACCTAAGTCTACGATAAGGTAAAGGTCTTTAAAAAATTGCATTGCAAAAAAGGATAGGAAATGCCTTCATTCCCCTATAATATTGATATGCACAAGACCCCCGTGTTAAGCCTAACATCGCATCGCAGTAATGTAATGCTCATAAGGAAAAACCTCAAGATCTGTCAATCTGCAATAACACCGATCGCAAGATCGCATATCGCAGAAATAAACTAGCAATACTTGACAAACATCAAACTTCTGCGACTTGCGATGTTGTGATCGTCGCGATGGCACAATCTGCGATCTTGCGATTTGCGATTAGCGCGACTTGTGATGGCACGATATTCAATGTAATGTAAGCAAATCATGAATCATTTAATCACAAATCCTTTGGGCGCGCCATTCAAAGAAAAGCCACTTACCATAATCTAACCCCAGATCATGCGCTTTTAATGATAGTAAATGGATTAGTTGTCAGTTATTAAATGAGATGAAGACGCGTGCTTTTGTAAAGAATTATTTCACGTAAAGTGGCATATTTGATATATCTGTTGCATTTTAAACTCTCCCATCACCTTTCTCAATCAGTCATTTCCACTTCACTCGTAATCTGCAGGAACGAAGAGTTAAGAAGATTCAAAGCCAAACGCAGGAGCAAATGGGAAAGAAACATAAAGCCCAAGGCTCCGAGACGAAGGAAAAAATGAAGGAGATGGAACCTTTGTATACAGACACTGCATGCAATAGGGACGCAGGAATTTCGACATGGGAAGGCATGTATAGGCTGCTGGAGGAAGAAAACCCTAAAGTAATGAAGGTTGATAGAGCCGCGGGCTCACAAAACTCTTCCGAGGCATCCTTAGAGGAGCTGGCATGTTCATTTCTTCACCAAATAGCAGCTAGACCCAAAATTTTACCGTATACAGATATGATCAGGTGGATACTTGACAATGCAGAGCTACAGGCAGACAATTCAAGGTTCAGGGACATGGGCTCATAGGATCATTCGCTGCGCAAGACTTAAAGCTTATGTATCATCTTCTCGAGCCCCAGACGACCTACAATGCACAATTTGTCAAGAAATTTGCAGCAGAGAACCCAAACCTGGCAGAAACCACTAAAGAATGGACCAGAAGAGAGGAGCCGCTAAAAAAGGACAAAAACGGTATGTACAGCACTGGTTCCCTCACCTCTCCGTATTGTTTTGCTGCGGCCATGCTTTGCAGGCTGTTTGGGATGACAGACATCAATAAATTTTCGTCTGAATGGCTACCACTCATAGACGCTGCCACAAATGCCGATATCGTGGATTGGGCCAAGATATTTTCTGATAATCTATACACTGCTGCTATGAATTTCCGGTCTAAAAGATCCTTGTCTCAAAGGGTCTATCCTCCTTTTTATCTGTCTACTTATATTATGGATTCTATTTTCTATGTGTCTAAATTCCCCACTATGGGTTGGAAATGGACTACCCAGGACCCGTCACCTCTTCATGTTTATCATAAAGTATTATGGGATTCCCAGTTCACCCCTCACTTCTATCAGATTTTCCACGGGCTTATCTTACCCCTATATAGGATGATGTATGGTGAAGAACCCCCAAGGTGCTCACCCGAAGCGCAAATAGACATCATCCCCATCGCAATATGGTTCAGGGAAGAATGGTTCACTTATATTAGAGTGTTTGGAAGCACTGTGCCTCCACATATCCTACCTCTATATGTCCCCGACAAACTTTTGGCTCGGGAAATTGCCTATCAGACCTGCTCAGAAGGCGGCCTGACCAAAGAACTAAAAGACAAGAAGAAGGCCATATGGCCTCAGTTTCCTGTAGCTTGTGGGGCCTTCTCATTGTTCGATGTAGGACACGCTTTCACCGAAGTTGAGAATGTGACGTCTCTACAGCTATTTAAATTCCCCGCTCGGCCTTTTGACCTAAATAATGTTGCCCATGATTTCACTACAATTGTCAGAATAAAAGTATTCGTCGGAAAGAAAGATTTGTTTGATGATTTGTTTCAAGGTAAAAGCTCACTCCAGGAAGTTTTGCGAGAAGCTCAGTCGAGGTTGTCCCCAGATGACCTCCAAAGATTCATGTTATACAGAGAAAGAAGGCTAGCCAGTGTTCCTCTAGAAAAGTTGTGATTGCTCGCCAGAGAACCGACTCCCAGCGTCAGCCTCAGTGGAAACTCTAGTACTTCCAAATCCAAATCTGATGCTGCCCAAGGAACGCCTGAACGTTCTAAAAATTCTGGAAGCGACCAAGGAAAAAGAGAAGAAACAGCTAAAGATACAGCTTAGTCAAGTGCAATGTCGCAACAGCAAGTTATCGCCTCCCCACCAAGAGATGTCCCTCCTCCCGTCATTAAAGCGCCACTCGTCACAACAGAGCTAGACAAAGAATGGGAAAATTTCAACGAGTAATCAACCTTGAAGGGAAAACCCCAAGAACACCTGTGGACAATGCACAGGTAACGCAAGAAATGGTTTCGACCATGGTCAGCAGGGTCACAGAAATGGAGCACAGTCATATCGCTCCACCTTCTGAGCTTATACTTAGTGTAGAGGAAATTCCCCCACTGGATGTATTCTATAGTCCCCAACATAAAGCAGTTGTGAGGAGACAAAGAAAGAAGAGAAAGCTAGAGAATACACTGTCACAGGATGCTGAACATTTAGACGTCTTATGGAAAGACCCTAACAACAACCCGACAGAAAATCTTACGAAGTTATCTCAGATCGCAGGAGCATACGCTTCTGCGACTATCGACAAGGCGTCGGAAGTTCAGCAACTCTTGAGGGAACAAGAAAACCAAATACAGCTACTACAACAATAGCTACAACAAGCCAATGCTAGTATTGAAGCGTCCAAACAACTCGAGAAGTTACAAGAAGACTTTCAGCAGATGCAGATAAGCTATCAAAGAAGCCTAGAAGAAAAAGGAAAGCAGTTGCAAGCTTTACATTAAATACATAAGGATGAGCCTAAGCTTGCCGAATTTGTTTCAGAATCTACTGGCTTAAATGAGCAACTTCTGCAGCAACAGGAAGAGTTGGGACGTAAGATATCGCAGTGGAGTCACTATTGCGAGCTGAGCGATAAACTCACCAATCAAGTGGCAGACTTGTGAAGTGACTATGACCAGATTGACAGACGAGTGACAGAATACTTAGCTTGGCAGGATGGAGAGGAGGGGAAGAGAGAAAATGCATCCAGAATAAATGAGAGTCATAAGGAATTGCTCTTTAACAAATGGGACGATCAAATCAGGTAGGCTAAGCAGGCAGCGGAGACAGCGGCAACACAGGCAAGCGTTCTTATCGACTGTGTAAATGAGAATTTACACAGAGCTAACTTAATCGCAGAAACCACCCCGGGGTACCTACCAAATA